>JAPMOQ010000725.1:4762616-4781875 GCA_026543055.1 Argiope trifasciata
AACACTAGGAAGGAACTGTGTTAGATAAACGAAATTTGGTAGGCGTGTTTATACATCTGAAAGATGACATCAATTCAAATTTCGAGCTACGCACGTAAGTGTGGCGCTAGTAGCGACACTATGAACATGCAAATGAGGTTTGCTTTAAATAAGCGCCGTAAGGTTCGTGATCGTTATTTACAGTTGAGATTTGACGTAGTGGGTTAATGTTAGTCAAGGATGCCTCTGAGAAGACGAAGAAGCCATTATCAACAGCTCACTGAGTTTGAACGAGGTCGTGTTGTAGGGCAATGAGAAGGTGGGTTTTCTTTCCGAGATATTGCTGAAAGACTTGGCAGGAATGTATCCACTGTGCATGAGTATTGGCGGCAGTGGTCAAGGGAAAGAACTGCCTCAAGAAGACCAGGTTCCGGGCGGCCACGTGGTACTACTGAGAGGGAAGACCGCCGTATTCGGCGTATGGCTGTTGCTAATCGTACTGCGTCTGCAGCTGAAATTCGAGCTGTAGTTGGCACCACAGTGACACAACGAACTGTTACAAATCGGTTACTTCAAGGACAGATCCGACCCAGACGCCCTGTACAGTGCATTCCACTGACTCAAAACCACTGCCGTTTGCGACGTGAGTGGTGTCAAGCTAGAGCTCATTGGAGGACGTAGTGGAGATCTGTTGTGTTTTCTGATGAAAGCCGGTTATGTCTTGGTCGCAGTGATAGCCGTTTGTTGGTTAGAAGGAGGCCAGGTGAACGCCTGCTAGTGACCTGTCTGCGGCCTAGACACACAGGGCCTACTCCTGGAGTTATGGTTTGGGGAGCAATTTCGTATGACAGCAGGAGCACTCTCGTGGTTAATCCACGCACCCTGACTGCAAATTTGCACGTCAGTCTAGTGATACAACCTGTTATGCTGCCATTCATGAACAGCCTTCTAGGGGGTGTTTTCCAACAGGATAATGCTCGCCCTCATACCGCTGTTGTAACCCAACATGCTCTACAGAGTGTCGACATGTTGAATTGGCCTGCTAGATCACCAGATCTTTCTCCAATCGAGAAAGTGTGGGACATCATTGAACGACAACTCCAGCGTCATCCACAACCAGCATTAACCGTCCCTGAATTGACCACACAAGTGCAACAGGCATGGACCTCCATCCCACAAACTGATATCCGACACCTGTACGACACAATGCATGCACGTTTCCGTGCTTGCATTCAAAATTCTGGCGGTTACACCGGTTACTAATGTACCAACATTTCACATTTGAAATGGCTCTTCTCGCCAATGGCTCTACCTGTGATCTTGAAACTTTAATCAATTAAATATGTTACCTAGACAAATGTATTCCTAAAATTTCATTACTGCACAATAATTTTTTCTTGGTGTTGGGATTTTTTTTCCATCAGTGTATAAGGATTTAGAAAGTGAAACGTTGCCATAAAAAGAAGTGTAGAATTTTAAACAGATTATCCCAAAAACAGATTTTATTGAGTTATGAGGTTCGAAGATTCGATTTTTATAAAGAATTAACACATAACAAAAATAAAAAACCTTCCTCATATAGCACAATTTTATCGTCTGCCACAATATGATGCTTAAAAAAGTTTTTATGAGGGAATCATGAAAATCAAACAGGGCCTAAGAGATTTAATTGAAATTAAACATAGTAAATGTTCCTGGTAAACCAACTGGTTATTAAAGATGATTGATTTTAATTATATTGAACATAATATGCTAAGGAAAATTTTAATTTGCTGCAAAAGCATCTGCAGAAGTTTTAAACATTCGCTCATAAATCATTTAAAGAATTATTTGAAGAAAAAAAAACTGAAAAAAAAATAAAAGGCTTCGAAAACTTTCCAATTATCATTGAAATTATAGGGGTTTGTTTTCACAGAATCTAAATTTTAAAATCTTCTTTAAAAAAAGAAGACAAATTACAGAATACCTCATTAAAATATGTATTAATATAGACTAAAATATTATTTTAAATATTCATCTTTTTAACTATAGCTAAATTTGCCATAATTCTACATAAGTGTTTGAATGTCAAAATTGTGAATAATTCCCATTTAAAGAAAGATTGGAATTATTTCAAATAATCCTAGGAGTCCTTCTCTTCTGATCCAAGTTAAATAAGTTTAGATATGAAGATTAGATATGAAGATATGAAGTAAGTTTAGATATGAAGAGGAGGTAAATCACATGATTTTCATTAAAAATATTTAAAAAGGTCAAATTCTGAAATAAATTAAATAAATGATTTTAACATTATATCTGTGAGGCAGTTATTTGTTGAATAAAATATTATAATTATTTCAAATTATTTTTAATATTATAAAGTTCGTATGTCAGTAAATTTAAATTTTCCTTTTAGAAAAAAATCTATAAGAAATATTTTCTCAGAATTACCAATTTACAGAATTTCTTAGTAAAAAAATTAATTGAAAGTATATTTCAAAGGAGATAATTGAATTTATATATATTTTTTGATGTTCATGAAATTGCTGCAATATTACCCCAGAATTAACATTATTAAATGTTTGCCGAAAAAGATTAGAATAATTTATTCTGTTCTAACGATCTAATTTGCCTAAGTTAAATTTAAAAAAATTTGTTTGAAAAATATTTCCTTAAAAAGATGAATTCACAAGGTAATCCATTAATATGCTTATTGAAAATAGATTTTAAACATTTTTTCAGAATTTAATGAATCTGCCATAACATTATCTTACGTTGTTCATAGTAGAATCGTGGATAATAGTTAATTAGATTAGTTCGATTTCAAAATATCTTAGAAATGATAAAATTCAGTTTTCCATCCAGTTCGAATACAAAAATGTCGTCTGAAAATTATACGTGAAATGATGACAAATAACGGACATCATATTAACAGTACTTAATTAAAAGCAAATTTCAAAAATGTTCAAAGAATTTAAGCTCATTTTAGAAAATGCTGGAATTATCAAAATACTATCTACACGTTTGCTTGATGAAATTTATAATAATATCTGCCGGAAAAAAAATATTTAGGAAATCATAAGATCTGTTTTCACCTAATCTAAATTAAAAAGAAAATCTAAACGACATCTTATTCTAAAAACGATGAAATCACAGAAAATCTCATTAAAATATTTATTAAAAAATCGATTTTAAAAAGAGATAAAAGACTTTCTGAGTTTACTGAAATTATGAAATTATCATAACTCTATCTTAAGCATTTATAAAGCAAAATCATGAATATTGCTTAAAAAGGATTAGAATGATTTCAAATTATCTTAGAAATTATAAAATTCTATTTCCATTTCATCCAAATAAAATAAACTCTCAGAATAAAATTTTTTTTTTCTGAAAGGTAAACAAATCACGATATATCTCATTAAAATATTTAATTAAAAATATATTTTAAATAGAGTTCAAAGATACCATTTTTGAGGGTACAGAAATTATCAAAACAACATCTGAGCGCTCACATGACCAAATTCCTAATAATTATTTTCTGGCAAACAGAAAAGAATTCTAGAAGAACCCAGTAGGGATAAAACTCTTTTAATTGAAACTTCACTGCCTTTTCCCTTTTATTGAGCTCGCTAGCGCCGGTTCGAGAGTATACGAAACAAATCTTTAGACACGGAAAACTACTTTACCATTTACTTCGATCCGAGAAGTGAAGTTGCAGTTACTGAAACTTTCTCGGATTCTTCCGTGAGAGTACAAATAGGAAATGGCGGGAATGAGCCTCCGGTTCTACTTATTTTATTTCACTGCAACCCGAGACTATTAAAAATAACCATGTCGCCAGGTTCCTTACAGAAACTAATAAAAAGAAATGGCGTAGGAAAAGGAAAATTCAGTAAATTTTTTGGGGGACTCTAAATACAATTTTTGAATCTCTCGATTCCGGGTACTCTTTTTTTTTTATTGCTTTATTTATTCACTTGTTTTTTTTTGAGGTTAGACAGAAAAATCTTGTCAGGGATATCCGAGTTTATAGAAAGAGTTTCATATGACATTCGATTTAATATTAGAAGTTCCCAGTATCTTCTAACGGTTTTATTTATCATTTTTACAACTGTAAATGAGTCCAGGTTGTTTTATAAAAATTATTTTCATTTCTTTTTAAGCAAAATTTAGATTTCGTTTTTATATTTGTGAATTATTATTGATCTTTGTAAAATTTTCGTAACAAATATTTTTCTAAAATACAATCATTCCAGACTACTTCGCTGATAATTCTTTAAAGCAAAAAAAAAAAAAAAAAAAAAAAAAAAAAAATCACTATTAAATTTTTAAAAATACAATAAAAATTAAAATTCTGTTTTTAAATGTAGAAAATTAAAACATAGATGCAAAAGTAATTAGAATGAGAAGAAATGTAACTGTATTTCTATCCATCATGAACCCTCCACGCTTAAGAAGAATTTTAATCAAAATAAAATGAATATCTAAATGTATCAAGATAAAGAAATAGATACTTAATTCATATCATAATATTTGGTGATTATTAAAAACATATTAATATACTTATAAAATTCTACAAAAAAAAGTTAAAAAACTCGACAATTCATGAATTAAGTCTTTTTGTTTCGCTCCTTAACACGATATGTATTCTTCAAATATACTCTCTTATACAACATCAAACCCAGGAAAGGGTTTTTACTTTATATCACAAAATATTTATAAGTATTTATTTTGCAATGTATTAGGTTGGTGCGTATGAAATGTCGGATTCTTAAGTGATTGTATAAAACTGCATATCTTTCTTCAAAAGCTGTTTATTCAATCAAAGTATGCTCCATTCGCTTCAATACACTTCTCCCAACGAGATTTTAAAGCGTAGATGCCTGTCTTAAAAAAATTTTGGTCTTTAGAATTAATAAACTCTGATATCGAGTTTTTTAGACTGTCTTCATTTTCATAGTGTTTGCCCCTTAAAAACAGCTCTAAATGCTTGAAAAAATGAAAATCGGTCGGCGAGAGATCCGGTGAATATGGTGGATGCTGCAAAACTTCATATTCCAGTTCGTTCCAGCTTATTTCGCTCGGTCAGTGCGTGCGGTACCCACTTGTCCATCTTCTTAACCTTGCCAATCTCAGAAAGGTGTCTCAATATCGTTGTATGGTCAACTTTCATCCTGATAGCAAGTTCCCTCGTGGATACGGCTGGATCCGCTTCCACTAGAGCCTTCAGGTCATCATTCTTCACAGACGTTTTGGGTCTTCCGCGTGGCTCATTTTGCAGTGAAAAATCGCCAGTCCGAAATTTTTCGAACCAACGCTGCACTTTCCGATCGTTAACCGTATTCTCCCCAAACGCTTGGTTTATGTTGCGTGCAGCTTTTGCAGCACTATTACCAAGTTTGTACTCATATAAGAAAATGACGCGAATGTCGGCAGAATTCATATAGGCAATAAACTCAAAAGAAATAACAAAAGGGAAGACCTTCGAGAAAACCTATTTTGCTGAAATGAGTCTCTGGCAATGAACAATACGACTATGAATGAGGTTATGCCAAAGACAAAAGTATAACGAAAACAGGGAGACAAACGTCCGCATGTAAAGAGAATCCGACATTTCATACGCACCAACCTAATAATTGTTTTTTTAATTTTGGTTTTTCAAAGTGAAATATAATGAATTGATGAGAAATTTTAGTTTGTAATAGTCTGGATTCTAGCTACAATAATGCTTTTGTCAGCAAGGATATTCCATGAAATTTTAGATATACTATTTGTCTTTTCGAATAATTACTAAATTTTGTAATTAAAACAAGAAAAAATATTGCTTTATGACAATTCTATAGTTTCTATGCATGCGTGGCTTTATCGGATTGACTGGAATAGCTAAATGTGAACCCGTTAAATAAAATATGTAAAAAATTTCGCATTCTTTGATTGCATGAATTTATTTCCCTTCATTGCTATTGTTCTGTCTTAGTAACTCTCCTTTGCCCTCTTCTCGCATCTCTTCGACAAAGCTATTTTACAAATTTGCATACAATTCAATGTCAGGATATCCCCAGAGAATATCTGAGCGATCTTTCGTTAAGTATGTTATCTTTCTAATCTGAATGACTCTATCTTCCTAATTATCTAAATGCCTGAAACTACCTTACTCAAAATTTTGTTAACAGGATGGTTTGTGCCAATCAAGGATCTATAAAGCTAAATAATCTTGTATTTTCTTGAGATTAAATGTTCAAACCATTTAAGATTAATTTTATATTTCTGATCTTACTTATGATGATTTTTTTAACTAAATACAAAGGATTATCGTTGCTTATTAACATATTGTATTGCAGATTGTGCTTTTGAGGTATATTGCACATCCAAAAAAAATAAATAAAGAATTTTGTTGCTGTACAGTAAATGTTTATTTAAATATAAGTGCAAATCTTTAAAAAACATAATAAACAAAAAACTATTAATAAATTTAATTATGTTATATATTTCATTAAAAGGTATTGCTTCAAGATGCAAAAAAAGCTTAGTTCGTAACTTTAAAACTATCAAAATTATATATTCCGCTTTTAAATAAACAATTTATTTCAGATTGTAGGCAATGAATATATGTTCGGCAAGGCTCACTTTAAATGTTTAATCAATATGATTAGAATAAAAACTTTCAAAAACTTATTGCCTAAAAATTGAAAAATCAAATCGATCTAACTTTATTTAATTTTAATAAAGATTGTACTACTTTCAGAAATTGTGTAGTTTTCGGAAGAAAAGAGTGAAGAAAAATATTTCCTTTTTTTAAATGCATCCCCCCTTTTTTTTCCTTTTTTTTACCGTTTTGAGCTCATTATGTTTACGAATTTTTCAGGTTTTTTGACGCTCAGTGGTGTCATTTGTATTATGTTCGAGGTAATCAGAAGATGATATAGAGTGTTAGTAGCTAATGAACACATTTCATGGAAAAATGACAAGCAAATAACAATAACAGTAAAAACAGAGTTCTGAAAAGAACAAAAATCTGCTTTAAGTTTTTTATTTTTCGTCTCTGCCTGCTTTTTAAGAATTATTTGATATTTTTTGTACCTCCTTACGGAACTTCTTGTTTATCGTTTTGAAGGAATCATTTTTCAATTAGTTCTAAGAGCGCTAGAGATTTAAAATTTAAAACAATTTTCTTTTTTCACATCATATTAATATTTCCAGAACTTAATTATCAGTTAATGAATTAATTAAACTATTAATTACACATGTGTAGCGCCCTCTGGTAGAAAATTTTAGAAAAATTGAGTTCAACATTCCATAATCTTTATATTGAAGTATCATATTTATAATTATGATTTTTTATAATTAGTTATAAATCGGAGACAAGGAAGTAATATAATGGAATACAAGGAAATGGGAAAAATAATGTTTTCTTCGATAATTTGAACTATAATGACACAGTTTATTTTATATCTGGATTATTCATTTTTTTAATAAAAAGTTTCATGAAAGCATGTTTTTTTATGCATATTTTTGTGAAAAATGCCTTAATCATTTATATTAAATGTGCAGTATATTTTAGAAACTGAACATGCTATTAAAGACCAGAAAGAATTTTTCAAAATTTAACAGGAAATTTCATAAAAAATGAGATAATCTTTATGATTTCCAATCAAGATAGTAGATCTTTCTTCTTTAAACTTTTTTTTTCTTTCAAGATATCGATTTTTTTCTTTTTTTATCAACTTTTACCCTCAATTTTATTATTTTTCAAATGTAATTTTTATTTTAGGTGCATGCAATTATTTTAAATTAAATATTTTGGTGATCAAATAGCGATCAATTAATTATCTCTTAAAAATTAATTATGTAGTAAAATTAGTTAAATTTCTTATACATGCTCATGATTTAACAACAAAGTAATTTAAGCATCAAATTTTGATCGATATTAAAATGTACCATTTTATGGTTATTCTGTTTATTTCTCAAACATTCCTTATGGATTTGAATTCAAATACATCATAGTGGCATTAAATAAGCCTAGATTTCTAACACATTTTCTAAAAGAATCTTTATTTCTTAACTTTGAACAACGGAAGAAAATCATGCGATTAAATATTCCATGAAACAATTAAAACAGCATGAATGTCATTCTAAAAGAGGAATGCTTTGTTATAAAAAATTATTTAAAAAAATTCAAACTTTTTTCCGTAGTTTGCTTTATGCTTTCGTGATTGAGTTTTATTATCGCCATTTCTTTTAATTTTTTTCTGCAAAAATAAATCTTCGTAATGATAATTAGAAGCATTTGAGACACAATAGACTTAAGATGTGCAGCATAATTTTTGTAAACTTTTAAAGTTAAACTGCTTATTTGCTTTTTACGATTTAACTTTTAACCTTAATTATTATTATTTTTTTTGTTCTAATGTATTTATTTCTGTTTAGAATTTTGCCGTTTTTCTTGGATTTATGTATTGTGTTTTTCTTAACATAGGTTCAGTAATTATTCGAATTTTATCTTAGACCTGTTAGATAATTATACTTTTTTCAAGCTATATGTCTATAATATAAAAGTTATTATGTTTGGTGTTGTTTAAACTCTTTCATGCACAAATTTTTTTACTGAAAAAACAAATGCTGTGTAAATTATTGTAATGCAGATAATACTTCTATTAGTCACAAAATCACTGAATTCCCTCGAGTCTAATGTAAATGAAGAATGTACAATTTATTTCGTTTGGCTCCTTTTGGGACCGTTAAATAACAGTTTCAAAGTAAGAAAACAAAATTATGGAAAAATATGAGCCAAAAATTACAAAACACAGTTGTAGAGAAAATCCATTTTACTTTAATGACTTCTTTTGTCTTTTTATTTTCTAAATATTTGCTTTAAAGACATTTTCTTACTTCTTTTTAAAAATACTGGTTTTGTTTTCTGTCTTAATTGGAAATATTTCCTTTAAGTTTTAATTTTTATGTTTGTAATTGTTTATCCAAATCACACAGCCACATGATAATGAAAACAGAGTAATGAAATTTAACTTTTTAAAAAGTTATCGCTTGTTGTTATTTTACTGCATTATTTTCCGAATTCGTTTCGAAATTGTTTTATAATATAGAACACAAAATAAAAGAAAAAAAAAGCAAAACACTCAAAAAAAGAAACAAGTTTTTATAATTTTGTCAAACATATCCATCAAATAAATGTTCCCGTCTGCCACACTTTTCATCATTCAGTCGACGAACATTCCTCGAATGGAGTTTTCGAATTTTGTATGTTATTCTTCTAACGTAACAGAAAATCACATTTTCACTCCAACTCGCTAAAAATCTAATTTATACATTGCCATTAAAAGTATTTGTTGACGCTGGATAAGTTAGAAGTCAGCGCAATTTGTTTGACCGCTTTTTGTTTATAAACTCTTTCTCCTCGTACCAATCTAAATGCAGCAGCATTAATATTTGTGCATTCCCTGTGCATATTAAAACACAATACAAACCTAAAAATGAGCCTGTGGCATCTTTTCCCCCCTCATCCATTCTTTCTAATCCTATTTTTATTCAAAAGTTAATTTTTATCTTCATTTTTTTTTTCACACGCCATATCTTTGGCTTGATTATTTTTTTTCCCCAAATGAGAGATGACCAAGAGTTTTAAGCTCCAATCTGTTATTTTTTTTATGAGTTTGGTGGTTCTGAATAAAGATTAAAATTATGTATATCAATAAATTTGCAGTTTTTTTTTTCATAAGCAATCTTCTTAGTGATTTGAAGCCTTTCCAAAATTTTATATAGAGAGAAAATTTTTTATTTCTTACTAAGGAAATTGAAATTTTTTACTGAATACTATATGTATGATAAATGAAAACTGCTTTTAATATCTGACTAAGAAGAGACAGAATTTATTCATGGTTTCTTCTATATAATAAAACTTATCAAACTTGAAGGGGACAGTTTGTAGATGATTAAGAATGTGATTAACTATTCAGAAACTGTCTCAAGTAATGTATGCTATTATTAAAAAACACATTTAAATGTAAAGTAACAAAACAATATTCTTCTGATTTTTTTAAATAAAAGTTCTCATGCTTTAAAGCATTGCTCCGCACTCTTTTCTCACCTACGACGCACCTTATTTCTTTCTAGAATTCCGCGGCACACCAGAAGCTAAAGTATATAGGTATTCATTGATACACAAACGTTACAATAAATGTTTGTTTTTTATTTGAAAGGTATACATAAATAAAACCGTAACATATTTATTTCTACGCAATCATAATAATTATTAATGTGATACCGGCGCTTGTTTCAATGAACACAGAAGTTTTATATTTGGCTCAATATTTAACACCGCGACCCGAAGTTCTTGGTCAAGATCTTTTAAGTATGACCGCTTATCATTTTTAATTAATACAAGAGTTGAAAACTTTGCTCACATAAATATGTCGTCGAAAATGGAAGTAATGTTAAGATTGCTTTGTAGGAAATGTGAGGATATTCTTTTTTAACGTAAATTCGGAAAACATCTAATGAAACTTCGGAGAAGTATAATTTTAAAGTCATGTCATTATTTAAATTTGTTCTCACCAGGGCACCATTAAATAATTATTTAGTTATAATAATTATTCTTTAGTATATTTAGAAAAATAGACATTATTATGAAAAAAAATTGTCATTGTGTATTAAATACATGATGAAAAATTGTAAAATGTCAAATATAATGTATTTGATCACTGCACACCTGTATCTGGCTCATGGCACACCAGTGTGCCCCGTGTTAACCAAAAGGGATAAATTGTCTCATCCCCCTTTATGCAAATCGTCACGTAATCTTAATGACGTTGTGTTATAGATCACGTGATCGGAAGTCGTCCGGTAGGCGGAGACTTCCGGTATATTTGATATTTAATAGAATGCTGGTCTAGATAAAACGCTGGTTAATAGTATCAGTGGTTGACTCTCTCGTCCTGAACTATGTTAATTTAATTTTTGAGGGCATGTATTTATCTGCTCGGAGTGTATTATTTTCCCTTTTTTGTTAAATTAATATTATTCATGATAAACTGCATTGATGATGAACAGTTTTATAAATAAATTGATATCTTCCGAAGGCATCATTTTTTCTGTGTTATTTAATACACTGTGCAACTCTGCTGCCACGTAATTGTGGCAAACACCCCGGCACACCGGTTGCGGAGCACTGCTTTAAAGTACATATTTTTTAAAATGTGACTCTTGTTTGAAAGGAATTACTCTTTTTTGCGATGAAAAAGTCACATTTTTTCAGAAATCCCTTCCTCTTTATTTTGGAAGAAAAAAGAAGGCAAACGAGACGAAAAATTAATTAAAAAATTCATTTTCAAAATTGAAATTAAAATACTTATTTTATAAGTTGTTGTTGTGTTGATATAGTTCGGCATTTTATGTCTGGTGAAACTAGATTTGTTAGTTGTTTGCAATACCTTGAGAAGAGAACATTGGAAATATTAAAAATTTAAATGGTATCTTACAAATTCTTAGCATCGAATAATATTATTTGAAATATTTTTTTCTTGTTTAAAGAATGACGAAATCTTCCTGTTTGTCTCGATGGGAGAAACACTTGCAGTTTTTGCGCATGCGGGGTTTTACTGGATTGATGTGGACCTAGTTGAATGTAAACCCTATTTATGTAATGCACAAAAATTTTTGTACTCTTTGAGTGAATTAGACATAATTCACAAATCAACATATAATTCCGTGTCAGGATATCAAGACTTTATGGTGGACATCTGTGTGACTTGTCTCTAATTATTCTATCTTTCTAATCACCGAAGTGTAGAAAACTAACTTATTAAACCTCAGTTAACAGAATGGTTTATGTCAAACAAGAGCCTATGAAGGTAAATAATCTCATTATGTCGATAATAAACGAGCCATTTAAGTTTAATTTAATATTTCTGACCTTATTAATGATGACTTTTTTACCATATAAAAGGCATTATTGAAGCAGGATAACAGATCTTATCATCCAAGATTGTACTTATGAAATTTATTGCATTTTCAAAATAATAGGGAATTTTAATGTTGTGTTAATTTAGATATAAGAACAAATCTTTAAAAAGTAAAAAACTATTAATAAATTAAATTATGTAATAAACTTTGTTAAAGAGTACATTTTTTTTAACTACAAAATTAAATGCAAGTTGTAGCCCTAAAAATTTCAAAATTCTCCATTCCGCTTCTTATATAAGCTATTATTTGAAGATTGTATCCAATGTATTTATGATTGATAAGGTTCATTTTGAATGTCTAATGGAGGTAACAAAAGTAAAATATTTTTACAAATATTATTTAAAAAATAAAAAGACAAACAAACCCAAATCTATTTTATTTTATTCAAAATTTGATAAGGACCGCATTATTTTTTCAGAGTATAATTTTTAAAAGAAAAGATAGACAAGAAATCTTTATTTTTCTCTTTGAGTTTTTTCCCCTCCCTTTAGAGTTTACACCTTCAAGTTTACGAATTTTTCGGGTTTTTTGATGAGAAGTGGTGTCATTTATATTTTATTCGAGGAAATCAGAAGATGATATAGAGCGTCAGTGCCTAATAAGCACATTTCAGGGGAATATGATATGAAAATAACACTAATAATAAAACCTGAGTTTTGAAAAGAAAAAAAAAATCTGTTTTATTTTTGGGCACAACATGTATTTCAAGAGTTATTTTTGTACTTTTTGCGCCTTCTTATAGAGTTTTGTTTTTGTGGGAACAAATATAGTATTTGAGTCATTTTTCAGTCGCTTCTAAAAGCTCTGGAGTTTTGAAATTTAAAATTTCATTTTTTCATATCATCTCATCAATTTAACATTTTCAATATTTAATTATCGATTAATTTTTTAATGAAATTAATTATTAATTACAGGTGTTGGGTGCCTTCTTGTAGTGGATTTTAGAAAAACTGAGTTCGAGATTCAGTAATGTTTATAATGAGGAATTATATTTGTAACTACGATTTTTGATTGCGAATTATAAATTAATGATAAGAAAGAAACATAACAGAGCACAAGACAATGCTCAAAATAATATATATACTTCATATGTCCTGAATCTAATTATAATGATTTAGTTTATTTTATATTCAGATTAGTGAGTTTCGATTAAAACGAATAATTGTAGAATATTTTTATGATATATTTCCTACAAAAAGGCTTTAATCATTTGAATTATTATATTTCAGAAGCCTAGTGCACTATTGGAGATTGGAGAATAGTTGAAAAAATTTAACTAGATAGCTCATAGCAAATGAAGTAACCATTATGAATTAAAATCAAGATAATAGATATGAGGTTGCTATTGTTACTTAAAGCACTTTACAAACCCTTTGATAAATATGTCAGCGATTTAAGTCGAGTGAGTCTTGTTTTACAGTAGCACAAGTAATGCCAAGACTGCAACTTAGCTTCTTCATACGCCACGTTTGCTTTCACAACCTTTTTTTCCAGGCGATTCCATTCAATGGTCTGGCCATAAGGGTAGCCCTTATGCCAAGACCAATACTTAAAAATCCATTCTTTAACTTTTAATTATTTGCTCTAATATATTTATTTCTATTTACAATGTTAATGTGCTTTCTGGATTTATTTTTTGCGTTTTTTTTTCTTTACAATATTTTCTGTAATTATTTAAATTTTATCTCAGACCTGTTAGATAAATATACTTATAATATACTAGTTGCTATATAGAATGTTATTTAAACGCTTTCAAGTACTATGTTTTTTACTTAAAAAAACTAGTTTTGCATAAATTATTGTAATGTAGACAATACTTTTTGTTAAATCACATAATTCCATTGAATGCCCTTGGATAAAATGTAAATAAAGAATAAACCATGGCCTCAGTTTTGCTTCTTTATGGACTGTTAAATGAAAGTTTTAGAACAAGAAAAAAAATTCTAAAAGTTGTCAATCAAAAATTTCAAAAACTAAGTTATTTGTAGGAAAAAATGTGTTTTCTTCTTTTATTATTTTATTTTCAAAAATAATTATTTAAAGAAAAGATATTTTCTAACTGTCTTGAAAAATATTTTTTTCTTTCTTAATTCAAGATATTTTTTAATCAAGTTTCGGTATTTATATCTGTAATTATTAATCCGGAACACACTCTCATATAGTAATGAAAACAAAGTAAATAACGTTTAATTTTTCTTATTTATCTTTTCTTGTTCTTTTACTGATTTATTTTCAGAATTTATTGTTAAATTCTTTTCAAATGCAAAAGAGAAAAAACAAACAAACAAACGAGCAGGATCAAAGGGAAAGAAACAAGTTTTCGTAATTTTGTTAAACATATTCATCAAATAAATGTTCCCGTCTACAATACTTTTCCTCATTTAATCGACCGACATTCCAAGACTGGATTTTCCGAATTTTGTATGTTATTCTACTAGAGTAACAGAAAGTCGCATTCTCACTCCAGCACGCTAAAAACCTAATTTATGCGTTTCCATTAAAAATAGTAGTTGAAGCGGGATAAGTTGGAAGTCAGCGCAATTTGTTTGACCGCTTTTTGTTTACAAACTCTTTCTCCTCGAACCAATCTAAATGCAGCAGCATGAATATTTATGCACTCCCTGTGCATATTAAAACACGATAAAAATTTAAAAACGAGGGCTTCTTTTTTCCCCCTCTTCAAATCTTCATAATCCTGTTTTTATATGAAAGATAATTTTTATTTTCATTTTTTTTTCACAAGCCCTAACTTTTGGCTGATTCAATTTTTCCCCAAATGAGAAATGACCACGATTTTCAAGCTCCAATCTGTTACTTTTCAGTAACTGGAGTTTGGTGGTTCTGACGGAAGATTAAAATTAAGTATATTAATAAATATGCTGTTTTTTTTCAAAAGATTTTTACTAGTGATTTGAAGCATTTCCAAATTTCTGTACAGAGCGGATAATAATTTTGTTTACTCCCTTCTAAGGAAATTGAAAATTTTGCCTGAATAGTGTATGCATGATAAATGAAAACTTTATTCAATGTCTGCCTAAATGAATACGGAGTTTATTCATGATTTTTCCCAAACTATAAAACTTATCAAATATAATGGAAATAGTTTGCTGAGTATAAAGAATGTGATTAAATGTTCAGAAATTATTTCAACCAATATATATACTAGAATTTAAAATATACATTTAAATGTAATGTAATAAAAATATTTCACTTTTGATTTTTAATAAAATATTTTATAGTTTTAACATACATGTTCTTTAAAATATGATGTTTAAAAGTAATTACTTTTTTGGGCGAAGAAAAGGGACCTTTTTTTATAAAAGTTCTTCTTCCAAACAAAGGCAAATGTATTTAAATATTTTTTCATAATTAAAGTAAAAATACTTATATTACAGTTTTTGTATTGATTTAATTCGGCATTTTATGTCTGATGAAAATAAAGTATGGATTAGAAACTGTTGCTACGTTTGGAAAGCTGTATTAGTTTGATATTTGAAATGCAATGATAAAAGATAAGATAATGGAAAATAATTTAAATAATAACTTAGAAATTCTTCGAAAAAGTCGAATAATCTTGTTTGAACGCTTTTCCTCTTATATAAAGAAAGATGAAATCCTTATGGATCGCTATATGATACTAGTAAAACTGAATACATAAGACTTACTTAACTTTTACGATGTTGATATCAACATTAGAATAATAATTGTTATGAACACAAGAACAGAGTGGACAAATTAATACTAATCTGATGAGAAAAATTGAAACTCGACTTTCTTTTATTTGTCATCAGTATCTATACTCAAATTAATGAGAGAAACGTAGCAATAATCTGTAGAGCCAAGTTGTTACTGGGGTTTGATGCTTTTTCAAACCAAGTTTTCATCAACCGGTTTTTTAAAGTAAATTTGTCACATTCGAAAACCGGTTTTTAAAGTCAGGAAACCGGTTTTCTGGAATGACTATATATTCCAATTCTTTATAAAATAAATAAAGAAAAGATTTTTTCGGTTCAGACCGATTCATCTAACAACTGAGGACTTAAGACGAAGAGATGGAATTTTACTAACAAGTAAAGGTATATTTGAATTTTTGTCAAATGAACTAAAAAAAATCGAGCAATGAAATAAATTTGAAATTATTATTATATGCTTTAGAATAACGAATTCATAAAAGAAGACAAATAGAATTAGCAATTCTTTTGCTGTATGCAAAACCCACAAAACATTTCAAGTTCAGAGAAGAAATCTCTTCTTTAGATTCAAAAATTATTATTAAGTTATCTGGAAAGATATTGTCTAGAATATTTCAAAATTCTTACGTGGAAACCGATTCTGATGAAGAGCAAATCGAAGAAACTACTTATCAGAGTAACGCTTTTTTAAACGAAGCCATAGAAAAATCAATCTTACTAATCCAAAGTCACTGAAACCAGAATTTTCATTATTCGAAGCAACGTATAAAAGAACAAAAAACTTAGATTTGTTATTTTAAGCCAAGAAAATCATAAAACTTATCTCAGTAGCTAGTGAATGAGTATTTTCAATTTCAGACCAAAACAAAAAAGATATAGCCACCTTTCACTAGCTACTATTATTTTATTTTATTTATTTTTTAATCTCCTTTTCTTAGGAGAAATTAAAATTAGTGAAAACAATATAAATATTATTTTTTGTTTAGGTTTTCTTTATTTTGTGTAATGTGCCTGTGTTATCCCGCCGGCTTCCTGGTATAAGGGTAGCGCGTCTTCCCCAAGATCGGGGAGTCTATGGTTCGAGTCTCAGTTCGAGTCTCATGGTTGTTCTTCCTCTGCTTTATCTGTCAGATGTATGAATGTGTTCTAAATTGTACCAGCGAATGTATGTGTCTGTATCATCGTCTTCGTAACAGCGTGCTTGTCCATGGCGAGTGCCACAAGAAACAACAACACATGCAATCCTTAATTTTATTGACTTTGATATTATATTAGAGAAAATATTTTTTCCTAATCTCTCTCGCTCTTTATATATATATATATATATATATATATGTATATAATTTATTTATTTATTTATTATTATTATTAAGACTAATAATAGGGCTCTAAATCACAGAACTAGAATATATATCACAATCTAACACATAAAAATACCTTATTGAAAAAAATCATAAGCAAAATTAAAGTTACCTAAAATTTATTTTTAAATATAATCTATATTCCCAGTAAATCCAATTTCAGCTAGGAGATAACTAAAAGAGAAGTGCTTGTATTTAATATATAATTTATTTTTTAAGATTTTTTTAATACCTTTATATGCATATATCCAAATGCGAAAATTGTTCTCAATATTTGTTCCACAAAGGTAAATAAAATTTATGACGGAATGTGCTAATTGAAAATGGTACTTCGATAATATAAATTTTTGGATTGTTTTCCGTAAATATGTTTTTGCAGATCGAGACTATTTTTTTAGTTTCAGTTTTTAATGAAAAAGACAATGGAGGTTCTGTTTGGGGTCCTCATGCAACTGAAAAATGGAATTTCCATCTAAAGTCAAATTTTTAACACTTTTCTTTAGATTGCTGAGACTATATGGTTCCGCCAAGTTGCAGCAAATTTTTCTTAAATCATTGGCAAAAATGTAAGTGCTGAAACTGCGCGAAATGCCATTAGACAAGCTGGATATAAAAGTCGCATTGCTAGAGAGTAACTGTATATCGGCTTGCAAATTCAGATGAAGTATTCGAAATGTGCAAAAAACTCATTATTGACATTACTTATTATTGAAAAACGCATTATTACTCATTATTGACCATTAACTTTTGAAAGAAAATTATATTTTATAATGAAAATAAACTCACTATTTTTGGCAGTGACAGCAATCATACTGTATGGAGAAAGACTAATACTTCTTTGAATAAAAAAAAAATTACGTCCTCAATGGTGGTGACCCCGTCATGATTTGAGGTTGCGTGGTTTCATCCAGGGTAGGAAATTTTATTCTTATAGATTTTATTTTAAACCATATAGTTTATGTGGATATTCTCGGCAACAATCTAAAGGAAATTGTGAAAAATTTGGGTTAGATGGGAATCTGATTTTCCAGCAGTATCACGACCCTAAACAGAAGGCACATAATATCAAAATATTGTGTCTTTTTCATTGTAAACAGCAATTACACACACTACCGCAGAATACCTACATCAATGCCATTGAATATTCGTTATTCATACTTGAAAAAACGCCCCAAAAACTCAAAATAAGAAACAAAACCCATTTAAAGCAAATGTTGCAAGAAAAATAGTGTAAAATATCTTCAGATATCACAAAAAATTGATTCAATAGGTGCAGTGACGTTCAGAGGTCAATATAAAAATCAAAAGACATGCAACTTAGCAGTGACACTTTATTTTTATACGATATATTGCAAACATTTCATAGGTGTACTCTCATTTTTTTAGGCAAAAATCTGAGTATGTTCATTTAAAACTCTTCTGAAGTTTTTCAGGTTAGAAGTTTTTCGTTGATTCTACATTAATTTAATTTTGAATTAAACCATTTTTGATGTGTGAAAATATAATCCAAAAATAAACTTATCGGTGATGTGCTAAATTTTTTTATTTACATTTTGTTTTTAGAAAAAAAACATTTAAGATTTTTCATAATCTATTTCATTTTATGGAGCCATGTACTGAAAATTACTTTTTTATATGTTTAATTTGCAATAAATATTTATTTTTTAATTTGCGTTTTTGTCGATCTGATGGCAACATATTGATAAAAGGTAATTTTTTCCCTTAAACTCGTTACGTGCTAGAGCAGATTAAATTTTATTGTTTCCAAAATATATTGTTTAAAAATATAGTTAAAATATTTCTTTAAAAATTCATTAAAAATAGAAGCTTAAGTTATATGTTAAAATACTGATATTAGAAAGCTAAATTTTTAATCTTTTATTTGTTGTAAAAATACTATTTGTAAGATAATGTTATCAGAAGTTAAAGCGGAAAAACATCAAAATTCCGCTTAATTTTTAATTAAAATAAATTCCAATCAAAAATTTGAAAAAAGGGCTCCGTGGTGCACATTCCCAACCTCCAAGGTATGCATGTACCAAGTTTGGTAGCTGTAGTTTCGATGGTCTGGCCTGTAGAGGGCCAACACACACACACACACACACACACACACACACACACACACACACACACACACACACACACACACACACACACACACACACACACACACACACACACACACACACACACACACACACACACACACACACACACACACACACACACACACACACACACACACACACACACACACACACACACACACACA
>JAPMOQ010000725.1:4791875-4836315 GCA_026543055.1 Argiope trifasciata
TGATAATAAATCAATAAAAAGGTAAGATATTTCACTTACCTATATCATTTTGGGACGCCGGTATGTAGAGAAATGTCAATAATACAATCCATGAACGGTTTAAACGTTATTACGACGTTTATTTCTTTTCATAACACAGACACACACACATCACAAAGAAAACACACTCAATACACCTCAACACATAACAATATCAGGTACACATTACAAAATTGAACCTTTCGGTTCGAATATTCAATATCTACTGAATTACAATTGGCGCTGCAGTCGCCTAACGTAACTCATCCAAATGGGCGGGGTTTCGACATTCTCCCACCTTTGGATTTGAAGGTATCCTTATAATCCAAAATACAATGAGGTTCTGAAAAAAACTAAAACATAGAAATTAGCAATACAACATTAATTAGTGATTTAAACAATTAATTCAATGAAGAAATATTTAAAGTCTTAAAAGAGTTCTTTTTAGTTAGAGTCTCTATGATAGTCTCTTTCTGAGTTTAAGTGCTCGTCCATAACGAGAATAACGCACTTCTTGCGAAACAGGAACAGAGTCTTGGGCACGACAAGGAATCTCCTCCTGTTGTTCACCAACTAAATTGTTCACAGGCGGAAAGTCATTTGAAGTCACCTCTAAAGGATAAAGTCGTTGAATGGGTCTTAGGAACCTTCCAGATTGGGTTTTAAGTTCAACAAGACGCACCCTTCCATCTTTGCCTGGAATTGTCTTTTCCACCTTTGCCAAAGGCCAGTTGATTCTTTTGCTGTTGGAATCTCCGACGAGAACAAGATCTCCTTCCTTGATTGAGGCCTCTCTTTTGACTTTGGAATAATCTTTGAGCAGTCCTAAATATTCGTTTCTGAAACGTAATTTCAGATCTTTGCGTAATTTCAATCGATAGAGATATCTCTTGTTCAATTTTTTGGAATCAAGAGCATCGAGTTCTGGCACACCAACCTCTTTAATTTCATGTAGAAACATAGAAGGTGTAAGTGCTGATAGGTCGTTGGGATCTTCCGAAACGTAAGTTAACGGTCGAGAGTTTATCATTCCCTCGGCTTCGCACAGCACTGTAGTTAACTCTTCATCATTCAAATAAGCTTTTCCTAGAACTTTTCTGAGAATAACTTTTAACATTCCCACAAGTCTCTCAAAGAAACCTCCCCACCAAGGGGCGGAGGGGGGATTGAATTTCCAAATAATTCTTTTACCTAGAGCAAAATCTTCAACTTTACCCCAATCTATGCTCTTGAAGAGATTTGCTGTTCCTACAAGATTGCTACCATTATCCGAATACACCACTGATGGGTGTCCTCTTCGAGAAATAAATCGGCGAAAGGCCATTATAAAATGGTCGGTGGATAGAGATGACACAATCTCCAGATGCACAGCTCGGTAGATGGCACAGGTGATTAGTACCACCCAACACTTTTTATCTCCTTTTACAAAGAAAGGTCCACATAAGTCCACACCTATTATTTCAAACACAGCCGCATCCCTGACCCGATCTTCTGGGAGTGGGATGCTCACAGTTTCTAAAGGTTTTGAGAAAAATCTTTTGCACTTTGTACAATGTCTGATAGTATCTCGAACAGTCTTTCGGCTTTTCACTATCCAATAGAATTCGCGGAGGTGTGACATCAACGTTTGGGTACCGGCATGATGCAGTTCGATATGTTTGTCCATTATCAGTTTCTTAACTATCTCGTGATTGCTTGGCAACAAAATGGGGAAACGAAAAGTTTCCAAGTCTTTTCTTGATGTTATTCTAGTCTCAACGCGTATTAGACCATCAATGCCCTTAATAGTACGAAAATTCAGTTTGTCATCGGTGAAAGATTCTCTTTGTACTTCCTTTAATACGAATTTTTCGGAAGTTTCTATTTCTTCTACTTCTAATTTTCCCTTCTTTCTATCTCTAGGATTTCTTTGTAAGTTTTTACAAAATCGTAAGACGTAGGAAAAGATTCGTACGATCTTATTGAAGGACGATATTTTCTGGAAAACTTCAAATCGATTGGACGTTATGTTTATTGTTGATATCACAGTCCTTTTCCGTTCTGAAAGAACGACTTCAATATCTGGAGAAAGTTCACTAGCTGGCCAATCTTCGACCGGGAGCTTTAACCACTCAGGTCCCTCCCACCATTGGGATTTCAACAAATCTTTGGGATTGCATCCCCGTGAAGGCAAATCCGCAGGGTTATATTTACCTTGAATATGCCGCCAATCTTCAATATTAGTTAACTTTCTAATCTCATTTACTCTGTTTGCAACGAACGTGGCCCAATTGTCAGTCTTTGTTATCCAGTACAAAGCGTTCATTGAGTCAGTATAAAAGAAAGTCGGCAAGTTCTTTAAATTTAGATCTTCCTTAACAGTGTAAGACAGTCTGGCTCCGATAGTACACGCAAGGATTTCTAGTCTGGGTATTGTTATCGGTTTTAGGGGAGCTACCTTCGATCTAGCTTGCAATAGTTGGCAGTTAACTATTCCATCTTTAACGTTTCTGACAAAAATCGAAGCCGCGTAAGCAGACTTACTCGCGTCCACAAACACATGCAAGGACGTATTCTCATCTATTTCGGGTATTCGTCGCGGAATTTCGATTTCATTCAGATATTTTAATTCACTAGCCCATTTTAGAAATCTTTTCCCTAAATTTTGATTAAGTTCTGTATCCCAATTAATTTTTTCCTTCCAACATTCCTGCAAGATTAACTTGGGTATTAGAGTAACAGGGCAAGTAAACCCAATGGGATCAAAAATTCGACTTAGCAATGATAAAACGGATCGTTTACTGAGGAAAAATTGATTTTCTTCCTTTATCTCACAAGATAAAGTATCACTGTTCAAATTCCATTTAAGTCCTAAGACTGAAACGATTTCTTTATAATCTTCTTCCGACATGTTCAAAACCGAAATTTCCTCATCATTTTCCGGCCTGTTATGCCTCCAACCCCTAAGATCAAACTGTGCAGATGCCATTATATCTTTTGATATTGAAATGAAGGAATTAACTTCTTCGATAGTATCCATACTAGCAACGCAATTATCAACATACATAGAATCTCTAAGTTTTAGAGCTGTTTCTCTTTTTGATTCCTCTACATTTTCTAAGTGATAATTGACAGTTGCGGCGAGTAAAAATGGGCTGGCATTTACGCCAAAAACAACTCGACAATGAGAATATACGATAAGCCTCTTAGGATCACCCTCCTCCCACCATAAGAATCGTAGGAATTTCTTGTCTGAGGGATCAACTTTTATTTGTTGAAAAGCTCGGCGAATATCCGATATAACCCCAAATTTCCCTAGTCTAAAGTTATTAATCAGTTTAGGGATCAGTACTAAGTTGTTTGGCCCCTTTTCAATACATTGGTTCAAGCAAACCGAATTTTGCCTATCCCTTGCAGAGCCGTCAAACACCGGACGAATTTTTGTAGTAGAGTTTTCTTTAAAAACCGGACGATGAGGTAAATAATGCCCCTTTTCTTTAATTAATTCTTCCGCATCAACAGGTTCAATTAATTTTTCAGCTTCCCATTCTTTGAATACGTTTTCGTATTCTTGTAGACAATTTCTTTTTTGAAGAGCTTTAACGCAAGATTTTAACCTCCTTTCAGCAACGTTTCTATTGTCTGGCAAATCAGGATGAACTTCTAACCAGGGGAGTGTCACCTGATACCTACCGTCTTCATCCCTTTTTAACGAACGAACAAAATGATCTGTTGCTGTTTGTTCAATTTCCGCTCGCGTTTGAGAAATATTCGGCTCCGTAATTCCGAGAGAATCAAGCGACCATAAGTCACAAATTTTGGAGTCACTAACATGAAGGGACAAAAGCGCTTCATCCGCGCCAAGATTCTCACCCGTTTTCCCCATTAACGTCCAACCCAATTTGGTCTGCATGGCTACAAGTCCATTTGTTAATTTTTTTATTTCTCCTGTAAATAATTCCCCGGCATAGTTCGCGCCAATCAATCCGTGAATCTCATTTGCATCTTTATCAAATAAACATAAGTTTTCATTTACAGTTAAATCACTTGGATAAATTCCGTGCGCTTTAAATGAGTCAATAATTTTCTTATTATCCAATTTCGGAATCGGTGTACAGATCGTTTTTTGTTCCAAAACATTTAAAGTGCAAGAAAAACTATTATCCAAACTGTTTAAATTGATGACATATTTTTTATGCGATTCTTTTTTCTTTATCCCTCCAAATAGACCATGAACAATAATTTCCTGTCCAAGGCTCTTTAATTCAAGTTTCTGCACAGCAAATGCCGATAGATAACTGGCAGAACAGCCAGTATCTATCAACATTCGAATCAAATGATTTTTTCTTCCCCCCGAAACATTACCTACAAGTGTTTGTAACATAATTTTCTCCCCCCCAGTAGAATTTCCTAAAACGTAATCCTTGTCTGTTTTATTATTAGAAATATCCGAAACATTTTTTTTCTTTATTTTTTGTTCCCGGAAACACATGATGGTAACGTGTCTCCCAGAGCAAAAACCGCATTTCAATTTTGCCCTACAATTGGATGACAAATGTCTTATTTTTATTTTATCATTTAAGCAACGAAAACAAGAGCCAGACGCCTTACATATATCAATTTTGTCTTCGATGCTTAGGCCACTATCGCATGAAGCAGAGCAAAGTTCATGAGATTTACAAAATATGCATTTTTTATTTTCTTTTAATATTTTTTCTTCTGGCGACGATTCGTTTATTAAAGCAGATGCAGTCTGACCTTGTGACCTTGGATTGGTATTACTCATTCTATGTGTTTTGACTTCCTGAGGAAATGGATTTATATTTATGTACGTTATTTCTCTTGCTATTAGTTGAGAGGATAGAAATTCCAATAGCTCATCAATTACAGACAGTGTAGCGCTTTTGGTTCTTTTATTAAACTCTAACAACAAATCTTTGGGTAACAATTTTGTTAAAATAGGAACTAAAATGTTCGAATATGTTTCCTTCTTAACTGATAAACATTCCAAGCTTCTTATATTTTTCTGAATATGATCAAACATGTTTCGTAATGTTTTGACATCATTGGAGTTCTTTAGTGGGGGCGTATGAATGAGTTTTTCAATAAAAACATTAATTAAAATTTCTTCATTTCCAAAACGTTGCTTTAAGAGCTTTATTGCGTCGTCGTAATGCTCATTTTTTAACGAAAGGCCATCTATAACGCTAAGAGCCGGCCCCGCTAACAATGATCTCAAATAAATGAATTTGTCTATTTTGCTCAAATTTTCGTTTTTATTGATTGAAGAATCAAAGCAATTCCAGAAATTTGTCCATTCTGCGACATCACCATAATATTTTGGAATTGTCAATTTTGGTAATTTCACGCGATCTTTTTCCATTCCTTGAATGAAAGAAGTAGAATTTTGAGATATTATTTCATTGGAAGAAGTATTTGACACAGTTTCTTTATTTAAATTCTTTATGAATCGCAACGTTTTAAATTTTATTTTAGTTATTTTGTCTTGGTATTCTTCGACTAATTTATATTCTTCATCAATATCCTCTACTTTAATGAGGTTTCCTATTTGAGCATCGAGAGTTTTTAACTCCTCAATTTTGTTGTATAAAATTTCTAGTGCTTCTTCTAATTCACAGACAGCAATGTCTGGGGAAATTAGATCGTTTTCTATTTTTGCTATGTGTTTGGTGATCGATGCTCTGACCGCGCCTCGTCTCCTTTTCAATCTGTTTAACTCGTCCTCGGCCATATCAATAAATGTGTTTTTATCGTTTATCTCAGCTTTAAATATGTGAGTGTGTGTGTTTTCTATTGGTTTTAATATGTAGCGTCTATTTCTTTTTCATTACAGATCAATGTAAACAATACATATAAAACCTCTCAAAAAGTCAATAAAAATTTCTCTATATCAATAATGGCAGTCCCTGTTCGGGCGCCAAATATCAAATTTACTTTTAAAAATCTGATAATAAATCAATAAAAAGGTAAGATATTTCACTTACCTATATCATTTTGGGACGCCGGTATGTAGAGAAATGTCAATAATACAATCCATGAACGGTTTAAACGTTATTACGACGTTTATTTCTTTTCATAACACAGACACACACACATCACAAAGAAAACACACTCAATACACCTCAACACATAACAATATCAGGTACACATTACAAAATTGAACCTTTCGGTTCGAATATTCAATATCTACTGAATTACAATTGGCGCTGCAGTCGCCTAACGTAACTCATCCAAATGGGCGGGGTTTCGACAATTGTCCTTATGAACTGATTCCTTATAGAGAAAATTTAATTTGAGATTCTAATTCAAAATAAAGTTGGAAACTATCCTTTACTGCTTTTAATATTAAGTGCTAGACAATCCATTTGAAGAAAACCATTTTCTAATGATCCACATCATTTAACCGTATTTATTATATATGAGTTCTTCCCTGTATATGATACCAACTTAACTGAGTTCCAAAAAGGACTGATCGATATTGAAAATCAATAAAAATAGACGAAACGCAATGGAAATATATTATTTTCGGCCTTATTCTTGATAAATCAGGATACTTTATCCAACCAAATTGCAAATTTAATTAATTTTGCTTCCGATAGGTGGTGGTACAGATGCTTTGCAGCAGATGTAATTAAAATATAATCTTGAGATAGAGGAATACTTAATTTATACTGCTGCAAAAGGTATTGTTTATATAATTTTTTATTTGTAATTTTGGTTTTCATTTAATTATTTCATTTGTATTCTTATTCTTTATACAGTTAATAAATATTAATTAATACTGAACATAGATGGCGCAGTATGCTCTAAACTATATGTATATTTGAAATGTGGGTGAAATGCAGCTAAGCGCTTCTGCTCTTGTTGTAAGCCCTTCAGTTAGAGAGTTGGTGTAAAACTGGTGCAAGAAGGCCCCGCTTGCTCTTTGTTAGCGGCAAATTCTTCATATATATATATATATATATATATGAAAATATCGGGATGTTGAATAAGTTCTTTCTGTTTTCCAACAAATGGTATTACCGGAACTGATTGCTTTAGTTCATGATAGTGACACTTCTATTTACAAATACTATAAGCAAGTTTGAAATTAATTGCATGTTATTTAGCGGAAGTGCAAAAAACTTTATTTTCACTTCATAAAATATGTCAAACTTCGTGTCAAAAATATTTGTAGGACATTTTACAGCACTATTTTATTTTAAAAAATAGACGGTGAAACCAGCTGAAGCGCACAGAATTCTTATTGAGACTTACGGCGGCCATGTTTTGTCTGAAACAACTTGTAGAGATTAGCTTAGACGCTTTAAAAATAACGATTTTGATCTTGAACATAACGAATGCTCTGGGGTACCGAAGAAATTTGAAGGTGCAGCGGATCACCTTGCCATCTGATTACTTGGGCTCCAGAGCGACCGTGCCGCAGGGGAGTTCGAACTAAATATGGAATACAGCTCAACTCCACCTAACATCACCTCATGGATATAAAGGACACTTCTCGTCTCTCTGCTGTATTTCGACTCATAACGCCCTTTTCTTGTTTGTAATGTTATTGTCAATCTTTGTTCTATTTTCGTGTTATGTCATTTTAGTGTACGAATAAATATTATAAATACCATCCGTATAAAGGCAAACAATTGAAAGCGTTACTTCAGGAAGACATATGTAAGAAGCTAACTGATCTTGCCGAATCATTAGGAGTTGTTCACACAACAATTCGAAAGCATTAGGAATGGTTCAAAAGCAAGGTCATTGGTTGCCAAACGAGTTGAAGCAGAAAAACGTCGAACGGCTTCTTTTCTCTAGTGAAAAACTGCTTCAACGGCAGAAAAGGAAAAGACATTTGCATTGTCTTGTAACGGGAAAGGAAAAATCGTAGGGTGAATCCGGCTATGCATAAACATTTACAGCAGAGCAGAATACAAGTGCTTTCAAGCTTATGCTCCGGATTTGGTAGGACCAGCTGTGTATAGTTTATTCTGAACTGCTCAAATCGCGGGAGATTGCTACAGACTACAATTGGAGCGATTAAGCCAAGCGCTGAATGAAAAATGGTCACTATACGAGCAAAGACACGACAAGGCCATTTTGCAGCATGACAACACTCGGTCACATATTGCAAAACCGGTAAAACCTACTTGGAAACGCTTAAGTGGAAAGTCCTACCCCACCCACTGTATTAATCGGAAATTGCTTCTTCCGACTACCACTTGTTCTAATCGATGACATATGACCTGGATGAGCAACACTTCCATTCTAATGAAGATGGCAAAAATTATTGGTCCTGGATAACCTCAAAACATGCGTCGTTTTTTCGACGTGGAATTCAAATATTGACAGTAGTACGGAGAAGACTAGTGACTAACGATGGACAATACTTTTAACAACATGTTTCTTAATGTTTTTATAAATAAAGCATTGATACCCCTCCCCCCCCCCCAAGACAACAACAAGAACTTATTCGATATCCCAATAAATAAGAAAAAGACAAGAAAGCCTCTTCCTTAGGATTAAATACTCCCACCCAGCTACTGGGAATTACATTGAAATAGCTTTTGTTACATTTTTTTGCAAAATCTCCTTGCAACAAATTCGTAAAGGATTTTTATTTTTTCTGTTCTGCAACGTCACCTGTTGGTGAAAATGTTAACTAAATTTGAATTTGTTAGGAAGCAATATCCTGATTTCCCCAGAGTAAGCCAGCGAACGAGACATCTCTACAGCACTTCATTTTTTTAAAAAGTGATTTTCAAAATCCATCAGCTGTTTTTGTGTACCTACACAAAATAAACATGATATTAAATATCAGTTTATATAATCTATATTAGGTAAATTATTGCTGATTTGATTTTTTTTGAGCCCAATTTATGATAAGCTGTAATTTTCAAAGCAAGTGATGCTAACTTTACTTCGAAAAGCCGGCAACAAAAATATTTTCATCATCCACATCCAAATATGCTAAATTCTGCCTATACTTCAGAGATATTAGTAGTAGATTTAAAAAAATGTCAACGATTTATTAAACTTAAAAGGAAATTTAACAAATTTTTCATGCATATAATTTTTTATTCAATTTATTTAGTTTAATAATGGAGTAATTCAAAATAAAGTTCTTAATTTAACAGTGTTCTTTCACCGAATTATAAGACCATGCCGCTAGAATATGTCATGCGAGGTTCATAAAAATATTCGATTTTGATGAATTGAAAATAACTATGTTATATTAATGCACCATTTCTCTTGAATTAAATAGGGAAAAACAGTTACTTTTAAGAGAACAGTAATGGCTGTAGGAGTTACGAAAGGTATACAATTTATCTTGCTAAATACTTCAGAAATTCTTTTTTAAGTGTTCTACATTAAACAATATTATATTTTCTAAGAACAAATATGATTGAATGGTACAATTAAGAGCAATAATTTTATAATACTATTTTTCTTTTGTTATATGTAATTTACAATCTGCGACTCTTTTCGCGTGGAAATTTTAATATATATGTATGAAAAACTATCAAATAATGACAAATAAAAAAACATTAAACCTAACCTAAAAATGAAATATTTAAAAGTATAAGCATATACTAAAAATATTTAACACTAGCCGCCTTTGGCGACCAGCTGGTTCGCCATGAGTAATGAGTTCTAAAATTTTCAATTAAATCACATATTCATTAGCCTTGAAGTAACTCCGGGCATTGATTGGCCTGAAATTAGTATTTTCTTTAAGATGATGGACTGAAAGTTCTAAAAGAACACGTTTTCCTAATAATATTCTTTAATTTTATAAATCAGTCAGTTTTGATCAGTCATGATTGATTTAGAAGACTGATTGATGTAGCAACTTTCATTTAAAATATTAATACAAATATTTTGTAAAATATGGCTTGCAGAGCAAAGTATGAAGAAATCTAAAACTCATTATTTATAAATGCATTGTTTGACTCAAACAGCATAAAATGTAATTATTTACTTCATTCAGATCAAATTAATAGTATTAAACAATATACACTGAAGTGACAAAAGTCATGGGATGACTGTTAATATCGTGTCGGTCCTCCTTTTGCCCGGCGAAGTGCAACAACTCGACGTATCATGGAGTCTACAAGTCGTTGGAAGTCCTCTGCAGGAATATTGAGCCATGCTGTCTGTATAGACGTTCATAATTGTGAAAGTGTGGATGGTGCAGGAGTTTGGGCACGAACGGACCTTTCGATGATGTCCCATAAATGCTCGATGGGATTCATATCGGGCGATCTAGGTGGCCAGATCATGCGCTGGAATTGTCCGGAATGTTCTTCAAACCAATCGCGAACAGTTCTGGCCCGGTGACATGGCGCATTGTCATCCATAAAAATCTCATCGTTGTGTGGATACGTGAAGTCCATGAATGGCTGCAAGTGATCTGCAAGCAGCTGAACATAACCATTTCCAGTCAATGATCGGTTCAGTTGCACCAGAGGACCGAGTCCATGCCATGTAAAAACAGCCCACACCATTATGCAGCCACCACCAGCTTGAACAGTGCCTTGCTGACAGTTTGGGTCCATGGCTTCGTAGGGTTTGCGCACACTCGAACTCTACCATCAGCTCGTTTTAACTGAAATCGTGACTCATCTGATCATGCCTCGGTTTTCTACTGGTCTAGGGACCAGTCAATATGCTCACGAGCCCAGGAGAGTCGCTGCAGGCGATGTCGTGCTGTCAGTAAAGGCACTCGAGTCGGTATTCTGCTGTCATAGCCCAAGGAAGACAAATTTCGCCGCACAGTCCTATCGGACACGTCCCTCGTACGTCCCACATTGATTCCTGCAGTTATTTGACGAAGTGTTGCGTGTCTATTAACATTGACCATTCTACACAGACGTCGGCGGTCTCGATCGTTAAGTGCAGGCGGTCACCCACTGCGATGTCCATGATGGGATGTGATGCCTGAAATTTCATACTCTCGGCACATTATTGATACTGTGGATCTCGGAATGTTGAATTCACTAACGATATCCGCAATGGAATGACCCATGCGTCTAGCTCCAACTAACATTCCACGTTCAAAGTCTGTTAATTCTCGTCGTGCCGCCATAAATCACGAAAAACCTGTTCACATGAATAACTTGAACACAAATGAAAGCTCTGGAAAACGAATTGCGCATTAATACTTTTTCACTGCGATACTACTGCCATCTATATATTTGCATATTGCTATCCCATGACTTTTGTCACTTCAGTGTATATGCCTATTAATAATATTTTTCAAATTGGAATTTGGAATTTTCAAAGGAATTTGAATGCATATCCTGTATAAATTCAATCCTGTATAAATAAAGATAATTTATTCAATTAATGATTTAAATATTGCAAAAGATTATAGAATCATTTGCCTTGCATTTTTTAAAGAAAATATCACATTTTATATTTATTTTATTTTATCCAGTCACGAGCTAAAAGTTGCATTTATTCAGATTTAATTTGCGATGATAGTTTTTTAAAAACTTTTTTTAAATTTGAACTTCCTTTAAAATGATGGCAACATAAAACATAATTGGATAAAACATAATTTTTTCCTTTTGACATGCTCTTGCAGATTTTATAGAAACCTTAGCTTTGCATTTATTTTTTTAGAAACTATCACATTTTATAATGAAAGAAAAATATTGAATTATTGATACAGATATTGCAAACGATAATAGAAATATGCCATTAAGTCGGGATTCCAATGCATATCCTGTCTAAATTCGACCAGGTTTATCGTAAAGAAGATTTATTCAATTAATTATTTAGATATTGCAAACGATCATAGAATCCTTTGCTTTGCATTTACTTTTTTTAAAAATATCACATTTTATGTTTCTTTTATGTTATCCAGTTACGTGTTAAAAGTTGCATTTCTTTAGATTTATTTTGCGATGATAGTTTTTTTTAATTCGAACCCGGCATTCTTTTATTTTATCCAGTCACGTGATAAAAATATGGTTAAAATATTTCTTTAAAAATTCGTTAAAAATAGACGTTTACGTTGTAACTTATTCAAACTGATACCGTTAGAAAGCTAATTTTTTAATCTTTAAATTGGTTTAAAAAATCATGTTTGTGCAATAATATTTTCGGAAGTTATTACGGAAAAACGTCGAAATTTCGCCTAAAATTTAAATAATTCAAATTCTAATTAAAAATTCGAAAAACGGGCTCCGAGGTGCACATTCCCGACCTCCAAGGTATACATGTACCAAATTTGGTAGCTGTAGGTCTGACGGTCTGGTCTGTTGAGCGCCAACACACACACGCACACACACACATTGAGCTTTATTATAAGTATAGATAAATGCAATTTAATAACAGAAACACACAACTTAGATAAAAATAATTTTTTTATATTGTATACCCAAAATAAAACAAAACAGACAATCAAGTCCAGTCAAATCCATTTTATTTATTGATAGAAATTGCGATAACTGCAACAATATTATTGGCACAATTTTTAAAAATTTAAATGAAAACACAGTTGTCAACAATAACGCGTAACGCACATGTCTGTCTGACTTTCCTACGCCAGATTAGAAATTTTTTATTTTCTTTATTCTGTTTTCTGTTAATTTAAAAGTACTTCAGGGTGAATCCGAAAGATTGGTTAAATAACAACATTTGATTTTAAATACATCAAACACAAATAAAATAAATAGAATCGTTTGAAACAATCGGTCGAAATTCTGCTAACATTAACCTCATTTCCGCTGGGGAAAAAATGGAGCCTTACTCATCTTTGGTGGGATTTGGCCTCAGCTTTTTGGCATGAAAGTTAGTTTTTAATTAATAAAAAATTAACCACTCAATCAAACTGAATAAAAAGTAGCCTATATTCAATTCCTGCCTATAACCTATCTTAGTGCTGAATTTCATCCAAATCTGGTAAGCCTTTCTGGCGTGATTGAGTAACCAACATCCTAACTTTCATATTTATAATTTTAGAATAGATATGAAATCCATAATTCCGCAATTGCCGGCATAACAAATGCCTTCAACTTTCCTGTTAAAATTACAGGGAGATAAAATAAGAATGGAAATTCCAAATAAATCATCATTTGACGAAAAATAATATCATAAATTACTAAATAATAAACATCACCATTTAGAAACTTCAATATTTCTTTTCTTCATTTTTTTTAAAAATTCGTTAATCATATCAACGGATGCAATTTTATTCGCCCAGTCTAGAATTTTTAAATTTAAAATACTTTTTTTAAAGTCACAAAAATAATTCGAATATCACTGATATATTCTAAATTTGATTGATAAAATTCCTTCTACCAAGTTCTTTTTTTATATTGTGCAATATGGAAATATTGAAAACTGTCTGGATATTTCTTAATTTTTTTTTATGGATTCTGAGAAATTATTATAAATGTATTATGAGATATTAAAATTAAGCATGATTGATTGATGCTATATTTTACGGATATCTTTTTTATTTGTTTAACAAGAAATAAATTGTACCTGAAGGCGTTGACTGTTACATCATTAATGGGGATTGATTTATTATGTTTCGTAAATGAAACCTGAAGAAAGCAGTGCCGGAAATAATTTTTTTTCAGACTACGAAAGTTACACAGCTGCTTAAAATCAAAGTTTTTATACATATTTTTTTATCATCTTCTTTCATTGATTTTTTTTTCAAATATTTATTTTGAAGAGAAAAAACATTTTTTTTGAGGGTTCCAAAAAGTTATTTTTTTTTTAAAGTTTCCGATGTTTTTTTTATTTTTTATTTTTTATCAAGCTTTACCAAGTGCTACTGAAAATTAATGAGAATCCAAAATATACATTATCATGCGAGAGCATGCTGTTGTTTTAGTTATTGGGTTTTGAAGCCCGAAATCGCTTAGGCAATTAGTAAAGCATAAATGATAATTTTCATTATTTTTTAATCGCATATATTTTTCATCCGCTTTGATTATTGTTGCATTATTATTATGTATGCTTCTTCGAAAGCAGATGAGTTTTTAAAAGATGGACCTTTTTTCACCAGTATTGCTTTATTATTACGTATACTTCTTGGACAGCAGATGCGTTTTTTAAATAGTTGATGTAGAGCCATGACATCATAACTGTTATTTTCATGGAATATAATTTTTTTCGGGTGAAATTAAATCATTTGATTTTTAAAATATGTTAGAAAAACTCTACTCTCATTTAATGATAATAAAGTATTTTCTCTTTCCCAGATTGGGGAAATATCAATCCATTCATTCTTAAGTGAGAAACGTAGGAGAGTTCTGTTCTAAGATAAATCCATTATGGCACTTTTTTATGATCTTAGAAATTAGAAAACAGTAGTTTGTATTTACAAAAATATATTTTCCATAAAAATTCCATATAAATTATTATGTTTAAAAATTTATTGGTAAATGATTTATCATTTGGGAATCGCATCTGTACATAAAAGGATTGAGACCGATAAAGAAATCACGTGATTGTTTCAAACCAGTTTAAACTGGTTAAATGATTAAAATTAATTAAGACAAATAATGAACTAAAATAATATTCTCACATGATAACTTAAAATTTGTGATCTTAGATTTCATTTTTACTTTTTTCATTCTTCAGTTAGGTAATTTTTTAAATCCTTTGTCGTTATATTGGGCCGCGGTGGCCTGGTGGTAAGGTCTCGGCTTCGGAACCGGAGGGTTTCAAGTTCGAGACTCGATTCCACCGAAGATCCGTCGTGTGAGGGGGTCTCTCGCACGTTAAATCTGTCAGGCCAAACGTCCTCCCGCTGGTGTGGTGTGGAGAGGGGGGTGCCACTTCAGGTGTCGTCCTCGTCATCTGACCGTGGTTCAAAATTACGAGGTCAGTCCCAAAATAGCCCCCGTGTTGCTTTAAAACGGGACGTTAATATGACTAAACTAAACTTGTTATATTTTTCAATCTTTAGTACGGTATCACTTCATTTCGTTGAATCTTTGCGCTGACACTTTCCATCATTCTATCTTCAAGCATTTTTCATAATTTATGAGTTTCTTAAAACATAACGGAAAGTCATATTTTGAAACTAACACCACAAAAATCCTAATTTATATATTGTCGTTAAAAAGAATGCTAAACCAGGATAAGAGCAATTTATTTATACTCTTTGTCTAAGGATTTATGTTTACTAATATCATCACGCGGGCATATATATATATATATATATATATATATTTCTAGGAATATTTATTAAACAACACGTTTAAAATATTTAAAACTTGTCTGAGATTTTTTTTTCCCTTTTTTCTTTTTTACTTACATTTTGTCAAGTTCCATTGGTTTGGACCGATTCAATTTTTCAGGAAATGGGTTATTGACAGAATTTATTACCGATGTGTTTTTCTGTATTTAGCAGAGATCGATGGTTTCTTGAATGATTAAAAATAATTTAAGTTAATAAAAATGCAGCTCTATATATTATTGATGATTTGTGTTTTGGAAAAGTTCCAGATTTAAAAATGGGGAGGCATATTTTGTAGGCCTTTGTTTATTGTTATCATTTGGAATAAAATTTAAAAAAATCTGCATCATCAAAATGTTGTTGCTATTTCAACTTTCTACGTCATTTTTATCCCTTCTGGTTGTTTCGATATTAAAGTATACACACATACGCACGAAAAGGAAATGCAGACCTAAAACTATCAGCTTAGATATTAACTTTCAATTGATTTTCTAATTAATTAAAAAAAAAGAGATACACAAATACAGAAACTATATACATTGTTTAAATATGTGTTCTTAAATAACGAAACAATAACAAACGGAATAATCAAATTTCATAAAAAAGCACAGTGAAAGTAGCAATAAGAAAAGCAAACAGTAAATAAAGGGTGTCTCGAAATTAGTGCAAGATTTGATTTTGTCACCATTCATACAGTAGAATGTTAGCAACCCTATTAAAAACCATTTGACAGCTGATAGTTTAGAGTTAGTAAAAATGGAATTTTACGCAATTAAACAACGTGTTTTTATTGCTGAAAAATATTTCAAAATAATGAAAGTCTGTCGGCCACAGTTTTAAAATTTGTGAATTGGTCATCTAGATCGAGCAATTTACCATCACTGAATTTCTTTTTATGGAGCTATTTGAAATCAAAGGTCTATGCTAAAAAGTTCACAAGCGCGTGTGCATTGAAAGAGAAAATTCGACCTGTACCAACGAAATTCAGTCACATTTATGAAAAAAGATCATGGAAAATTTCGACAAAAGAGTGCGCATTTTCCAGCAAAGAATTAGCGGCCGTTTGTATTACAAACATAGCCCTATCCTGAATATTTTACGAATCAATAAAAATATAAGAATTTAAACGAAAAAAACCTGTTTTATTAAATTCAAATTTTACGTTGAGTCGGTGTTTTATCTAGTAACACTCAATTTTTTTTAACCTTAAAACATCATGGTGGCAAGTTCAAACATGCTTTAATTTTAGGACAACCTTTAAATTAATAGAAATAAAAAGGTAAGTCATTTAGATTTTATAGTTATTATACTGATTCTCATTCAAGTATACCGATTCTTTTATTATCAAACTTATCTCATAAATTGTTGCATTTTTTTATAAATCCATTTAAAAAACACATTTCTCATCAACTGATATTAAAATTGTGGTCATGAGGGATTAGTTTGATATATAAATTTTTTATTTTCTAAAATCTGCAATTTCTGTAGATCTTAAACATTATTCGTAATTAAAATTACTATTATTATAATTTTTTTATTATTATTTATTATTTATTATTTGCATATTAATTTTTTTAGCAATCAATGTTAAAGATTACATTCATTATTGATTATTATATGGTACTCAATGAAACTTCCACAACAAATTTGCTTTTACTTTGAAATAAATTAATGATGTCTTTTATGGAGACTAATTAATTCGTATCTAAAATCTCATTAGTAAAATTCAATAATCTTAAAATGGATTTTAGGAAGAATAGAGTACGGGATCCTTTTTGAAAATGGTATTCTTTGAGGAAATAAAAATGGATTTTTACATTATTTGAGATACTGAATTTCCTAATAATGATGATTATAAAACAGGAAAAAATGATTGTCCAAAGAAAGCACATGTTAGTTTTAAGTAATTGATTCATTGGGTACTTTTGTTTAACTAGGGAGCGATTGCCATGCACATTATTGAAAGTTAACTTTTTACCACAAATTGTCACAGAAAAATATCAAAAGTGTATTATTCCAATAATTATTTTTCCTTTATAAGTCGTTAGTAATGAATCTGATATAATTTGTTTTATCCTTGCTGGTCAAGCTATAATTTAAAATTGTAATCCTAAAATTCTCAAAATGGCTGCTGATTATTTCAAACTGCGTCAAATTATGAATAAGTTTTTGGTCGCTATTTATTCCTACATTGTAACAAACTACTCTAAATAAAACTTATGAAATTACTATACGTATTACTTAGTATCGCAGATGCTTTTTTATATAATACAAATTAGGGATCGGAAGGATAATATTAAGTCCTTCTATAATGGTTTGTAAGTAAGTAAGTGAGTTTTCCTTCTATAATGGTTTGTTTGACTATCGATTCAGAAAGAGTTGCAAGGACGAAAATTTCATTTTTTTAATGCTATTGGATCTTTTCGAAAGATGCCAACAATTCCGATATCCTGATTTTGGCACGTTTTTCTTTGACAAACTGCCAAGCTGTAGATAGTCAATTTCTTTTTAACATTAAACATTTTTTACCATCTAATATCTTTTTTTCTGAGTCTAAATAACATAGTATCTTAATAAAACTTCACAGTACTAAAGAAAGGAGAATACGAGCTGATAATCTAATATTTTTAAATAGGAGCTAAAATGTAGAAAATATGGGAATAAAATCAACATTTATTGCAAATTAAATATATATAAAAAGTAAAAATGAAATCTGGGATCGCAAATTTCAAGTTATCATATGAGAACATCATTATTTTATTTTTTATCCGAATTAATTTAACTATTAACAAGTTTAAACCTTTTTGAAATGATCAAGAGAATTCTCTATCGGTCTCTAACACACACTCTCTCTTTATCTATCTATCTATATATATAAAATAGCAGGCTATTTCCAAATGATAAACTATTCATTAATAAATTCTTAAACATATTAAATTACATAGAGTTTTTATGAAAATAATATTTTTGTAAACACAAATTGATATTTTATAATTTCTAAGATCATAAAATAATTTCATAATAGATTAATCTTAGCACAAGAGACAATTCCTTTAATGTTTCCCACTTAAGAACGAATTAAGTGATATTTTCCCACTGGGGGAAAGGGAAAATACTTTTATGAAAACTGTTATTAAACATGAGGGAAGTTTTTTTTAAAAAAAATATATTATAGAAATTAAATTACTTAATTTCCACAGAAAAAAATGACATTCCATGAAAATAACAGCTATGATGTCATAGTTTTAAGTCAACTTATTAAAAGGCATCTGCTTTCAAAGAAGCATGCCTAATAATAAAGTAATAGTGGTAAAAGCAGGCCAACCTCTTACAAAGCATCTGCTTTCAAAGAAGTGTACATAATAATGATGCAATACTGATAAAAACAGGAAAAAAATATGCTATTAAAAGATGAAGATGAATATTGCCATTTATGCTTTATTCATTGACTACGTGATTTCGAGCTTCAATTATTCAAAACTTCCTAATTGAAACATGATCATGTTCTCACATGATAAAATCCAACCAATTAAAATACAGACTTAGTTGAAACTTATTTGTATGTGTTTGGGATATTTGTTTCTCAATTGATTACAACAAAAATTTGATAAATAATTTTAAAAATTAAAGAAGAGAATACCAAAAATTCTATTTTTGGTATTTTTTTTGAAGTAAAATGAAGGATTTTAATTTTGATTTAGTCCTTAAATAATTAGATAGAGGGAAGGAAAAGTTATTCATTAATGACTGTATATAAACATAACTAGTTATTTCATTTCTCTAGAAATTGTACCAAACTTTAATAAAAATGATACAAATAAAAGGAAACTGCACATTACCGTCTCTAGTGCGTTTCTAAATTAGGCACAAAAAATAAATGCAACTTAATGTCATATATGGCACTTTGTTTTTTAATGAAAATTAATAATTACTAAGATATAAGTGTTTGTTGATAATAATGTTACTTCTTAATAAAATTATAGCTCAAGTGACTTTTGCATGGAAAAATAGTAACACCTTATTTGCAAGTGATATGCGGTGGGATGAAGACTATTTTCCCCTAACCAGAAATTGACACCTTTTGTGCTTTTCAGCATTTTTATACTTTTTAAGATATCGTTATCTACCCTTTTTTCGTCTACATGCGCATTTCTTCTTTTATTCCTTATCAATCCAAAGAAAAAAAAAACACATTGCCTTTCCTAGAAAGAAATACTTGTTTACACACACCTGCACAAAAAAGGAGAGCACATAGTAGAGCAGAAGTAGATAATTTCCATTATATCCATCAATTAGTTGTTGAGAGAAGGAGGGTTTTAAGGCAGTAGAATTATAACAGAAAGTTGAATAACTATTACGATAGGGTTTTTAGAAATTTTAATTTGGATTGTAATGGAATTTATTTAAAGAATTGGTGTTTGTTTACTTTTTCATGTACGAAATACGCGAAGAAAAAGTAATGTAATCATCACTATTAAAACAAAACACAACACGAGTTTGAGATTGTGATGAATATCAACTCCCAACTCCAGGACTCCTCTAAATTCAAAAAACACACTTTTGGAATTATGGCTTTTTTATCTTTTAATCTAGCTGTTTATGAATATAATAAAACAAAAACGCTTTTTATTAAACCGGTTGCATTTAGTAGGCGATACATTGCCGCATTAAAAAAAATGTTCCAGTCTCAGTTGCCAAATGGTTACAACACTAGTCTCATGGTCAAGCGCCCGTTGGTTCAAATCCCGGTAGATTCCAGATTTGTGTACATATTTTTCCTTTATTTTGTATTTCAGAAGATTCTGGTCCTTTCTTTAGTTTACCAGATAAGTGCTGTGAACTTTTCTGTATCCAGGAACTTTCCCTGCTGGTAAGAAAACCGAAGATCTCTCAGTTACAGTGTTCTCAGTTCAGAGTAGAGTTAATAAATTGGTTTAATTCTACTTCCTGTAGGTTCATGAGTCCTATCTACATGACAATATCATTGTACCAAACCAGAAAATAGCTATCGAATATTGTTCAAAATTATTCAGGGGACACATTGCCAGTTAGGCTATCCGAGTATGACGTAATCCATTATAATTATAATACGAAAAGGTTTAGAATAGGTAAAATTTGGCGAAATGTTAGAAGTGGAGATCGGTATAAAACTTAGAATAGGATCAAACATTGGGTTGGTCTGCACTTTTGTACGCTTGCACGCAAGATAATTAAAAAACGAAGCTTTTTAAGTAAATGAAATTTGGTAAACATTATTGTCATCTAAAGTAAACCCTAATAGGAACACCTCAAGATATAGTGATGAGAAGCTACCGGCAAAGTGATTGGTTCTTGCCGCTCAAATAAACACAGCAATCTTGTGGAGTTGACTCCCTCCCCCCTCCACTTTTTAAATAATGGTATTTCAACCGTACAAGGGCCGTCCCGTTATCGGTTACCCTTAGGACTCAGATGTAGTTTTCACTAATGCTGTTTTAATGTTCCTGTCATAAAATCAATTTAAATACTTAAAGGCTTTTTATTTTAACTAGAGAATCCTTCTTTTTGATCATCATCAACTTTTGAATCAAATTTATTAAAAATTGACCATATATTTATCTACTGTTTCACATACAAAATCCAATTACTTAAAAAATAAATGAAATTTATATGTGATCTTGTTACTAAAATTTCTCTGATAAATTGTTTTTGTCTGTCCAGGGGTGCAGGTTTACAAAACAATTCTAAAATGGAGAAATAAACTCTCACACTAATTCACATCTGAAAAATCTGGCACTCAAAAATTATTACATCTTCTGCACCGTTTTGATAGTAATATTACGTAGATGATATTCGATAATTTGTACCAGTTAAATTCATCTACAGATTATTTATGAAGAGAAAACAAATATATAAACTAGGTTGGGATTCCCACGACAAAATTCCATCCTGCGTAACAATATTTTAAAGGTGAAAGAGAGTGATTATACCTTAATAGAGCTTCGATAAAATGTATGAAGGTCTGTGCGATCATCGCTTTGTTATCCTAGCGGGAGAGCAGCGAACAATTCATCTCCTTTAAGACTCTACCCATTGTTTTCTAAATTATCATTTATGCGCTGCAATTCTCGACTCGCATAAAGCGAATTCATCTTTGTTGAAAGCATTGTGTAATGAATGTTTATGAACTGGAGCACTGCGTCTTGTCCTTTAATCTGTCATATGCATCTTGGGGAAAATAATGACACTGTAGTTACAAATAAATCAGTTGTTACAAATAAATACAGTTCCTTTCTTAGTTAAGTTTTGAAGTTAAGATTGTTATCTACGTTTATTTTACTATGAATTACTACTAGATCCGAGAATTCAAGGAGATAAGAAAATTATTTACAGACCTTTATTGATAATTTTGTTGTTTTTAATAATGATAAATTTTTTACAAATATCACTCTGTAAACTTTACTAGAAATGTCCTTCTTCGTTAAAGATCTTCAATGGAAGTTTCAAAAATTTCACACTAAGTGTAAAAAAATTACAAAATAAAAATACAATTCAACCGTCACAACGTCTTTCTTTATTCCTTTAGCATGAGGAAGACACATCAGCATGGCAGATCGTCGATTATTGAATTCAAGACCCACTATGCTCAAAGCCAATTTTTCAGCAAGACCATTATGACCTTGATGAATGTTTTATGTATTGACTTTAAATACATTGGGGAATTGTCCCTATTAACAGTTGAACAGATGTTAGCTGAACAAAGATTAAAATTTAATTCATTGAAACTGACGTTTTAAAGAAACTTCCAAACTTTCCTAAATAAGGATAAAAAATGCTTTAATAGGCTCTCGGTATTATTAGTAGTAATTTTTTAAAATTTCTAAATGATTTTAAATTAATGCTTCATATTTTTTATGAAGCACTGATAAAAAAATCAATGGGTTTTAATACCTGCAGGAAAAATCATAAAAGATATTAATAACTAGTGAAATATTTTACTAGAAACTGACTGCTATATCAATAGCTCTGATAGATTTCATTTTTTTTCTCATTATTTATATGTAAGAAAAAGCAAAATATCGATGTAACATTACATCGTACAGATTTTAAATTCTTGCATGCAATACCTTAAAATATTTTATTCAGTCCTTATTTGAATAGCAATTAATTAATATTAAAGAGTTTGGAAAAAACAACAACTTTCGTCTCATCGTTCATCAGAAGCATTTAAAGCATATTTGGAGTTTTTGCTCTCTTTTTTTGGAGTCAATACTCTTGTAGAAACTGGCAACTTACGATTTGTCATGGGAGAAATATGAAATTTCTAATTTGATTTTGGCAATTTTAAGATGTTAAATTTGAATTTAAGAGAATACCCGTTTTAAGATGTAACCATATTAATTGCTAGTTCCAATAATTAAGAATTACAGATACAAAAGGTTCAAGTAAATAATTTTCACAGGGCATGATGCAATATGCGCTCAACGGAATGGCGACACGCAGGAAAATAATTATATTAATAGTCACAAAATAACAGGATATTTGGTTTACTTAAGTCATTGAGATTTTGAGTTATTGTGTTTACACACTCCAGAGAGTACAGGTTGACAGATGGTTAACTCTCCGTAGAATATTAAAAAAATATTTGATAAATGTTTACACTATAGGTATTACATTTTTACACTGATTTTTTTTTCCATCTAGATCTCTTAGTTTTGAAATTATGATGTTAAATTATACTCGAACAGCCAGGCAGACAGATTTTTTCTGAACATATTTTACTCAAAATTTCATTAAAATATACAGTAACAGTTTTGATGTGAAGACCATTTGTAATATTTTATTCGTCTGGCTCAAAGCTGTTTTGAGTTTTCGTTATAAAAAAACCCAAGCATAATACCAAAAATGAGCTTTTTTAATTCGTTAAAATCTCGAGCTTGAAGCAGAATACAATATACACTGATGGAAAAAAAATCCCAACACTAGGAAGGAGCTGTGCTAGATAAACGAAATTTGGTAGGCGTGTTTATACATCTGAAAGATGAAGTTGATTGAGCTACGCGCGTAAGTGTGGCACTAGTAGCGACACTATGAACATGCAAATGAGGTTTGCTTTAAATAAGCGCTGTAAGGTTCGTGATCGTTATTTACAGTTGAGATTTGACGTAGAGGGTTAATGTTAGTAAAGGATGACTCTGAGAAGACGAAGAAGCCATTATCAACAGCTCACTGAGTTTGAACGAGGTCGTGTTGTAGGGCTACGAGAAGGTGGGTTTTCTTTCCGCGATATTGCTGAAAGACTTGGCAGGAATGTATCCACTGTGCATGAGTATTAGCGGCAGTGGGCAAGGGAAGGTACTGCCTCAAGAAGACCAGGTTCCAGGCGGCCATGTGGTACTACTGAGAGGAAGACCGTCGTATTGGGCGTATGGCTGTGGCTAATCGTACTGCGTCTGCAGTTGAAATTCGAGCTGCAGTTGGGACCACTGTGACACAACGAAATGTTACAAATCGGTTACTTCAAGGACAGCTCCGAGTCAGACGCCCTGAACAGTGCATTCCACTGACTCCAAACCACTGCCGTTTGCGACGTGAGTGGTGTCAAGCTAGAGCTCACTGGAGGACGGAGTGGAGATCTGTTGTGTTTTCTGATGAAAGCCGGTTCTGCCTTGGTCGCAGTGATAGCCGTTTGTAGGTTAGAAGGAGGCCAAGTGAACGCTTTCTATTGACCTGTCTGAGGCCTAGACACACAGGGCCTACTCCTGGAGTTATGGTTTGGGGAGCAATTTCGTATGACAGCAGGAGCACTCTCGTGGTTATCCCACGCACCCTGACTGCAAATTTGCACGTCAGTCTAGTGATACAACCTGTTGTGCTGCCATTCATGAACAGCATTCTAGGGGGTGTTTTCCAACAGGATAATGCTCTCCCTCATACCGCTGTTGTAACCCAACATGCTCTACAGAGTGTCGACATGTTGAATTGGCCTGCTAGATCACCAGATCTTTCTCCAATCGAGCAAGTGTGGGACATCATTGAACGACAACTCCAGCGTCATCCACAACCAGCATTAACCGTCCCTGAATTGACCACACAAGTGCAACAGGCATGGAACTCCATCCCACAAACTGATATCCGACACCTGTACGACACAATGCATGCACGTTTCCGTGCTTGCATTCAAAATTCTGGCGGTTACACCGGTTAATAATGTACCAACATTTCACATTTGAAATGGCTCTTCTCGCCAATGGCTCTACCTGCGATCTTGAAACTTTAATCAATTAAATATGTTACCTAGACAAATGTATTCCTAAAATTTCATTACTGTACAGTAATTTTTCTTGATGTTTGGATTTTTTTTCCCATCAGTGTATTTTATATATGAGATAGCATAAAAATGTCATTTTGAAAAGTCAGAATGAATGATTAAATTTCGAGCTTGGTTATATTTAAGCTCCATAATACAGATACATATGGATGATTTTGAAATAATCTCTTTAGTCTACCAGGGTTAGATGAAGAAGACATTTCACATTAACACACTTTTCAAGAAATTATATCGAATCCAAAAAATTTCATCTTTATTATCACATTCAGAGTACAAGAGGTCAATATATAAGATTGTATTGGGTTTCTACATGTGCCCTCCTGACTACGAAACTGTACGATCAATTATGCATGTGAGGGCGCCACCGATCATGAGAAGAAGAAAACAAAGTGAAGGGAGGAGAGAGGGGTGAGCTGAATGGCGGGAAGAGTGAAACGGCCAGAGGGTCATTGAACGAGGGGAAGACTTCATGTGAGGGGTTGAATGATGTGGTGTCTGTAATAATTTTATTTGATTGTTCGTGTTTGTTGTGTGTCGTCCTACGTGAATGTTAATTAAATGTTGTTAAAAAATTAAATCTGGTGTCTTGCCAATTATTGTAGTACGGTTTTACTAATGAAAAAAGGCAGTCTTTGCCTTATTTATTTTTCCTGGTAGAAGTCGGAATTGGAAATGCTCGGCGACGCCGACAATGCTCCACATATATTACAGATATTTCCAGAGAAATTCCAACAGTTTTTAAAAATTTTAACTCTGAATTATTTTGTGATAGCTATAGTTATACAAAAGAAAATTAAGATGAGATAAAAAAAATATTTGAATTTCATTAACCTTTACCATAACACATTAACATTAGTATTAGTTATTTATATAAGAAGAAAATATTTTATTAAATTAAAGCAACAATCGAATTCATTTATTTGAAATATGTTAATTAAAACTAATAATCTGTTCTTCATGAAATGATAATGAAATCTGCACATATATTACTAAAAATATTCATAATTAAAAATTCAGGGCATGTCTGAATTTGCAGAAATTTATATAACGGAATTTTCTAGAATTATTTTCCAGCATCGTATAAAATTTCTTCGAATTTCATTTGAAGATAGAAAAAGCATTAATTCAAACTAATGATGGATTCGCAACGAAATAATATTTCTCATTTACTCATATATTACTAGATATATGCATAATTATAAATTAAGGACATGTCTGAAACTGTAGTAATTCCCATTGTCTGATATAACATAACTTTCTGCAATTATTCTCCTTTGTTGCGCAAAATTCCATTGAATTACATTTGCAGATTGATGAAGCACTATTATAAGACTAAAGCAGATAATACGATAAAATTACAGAAAAATTAATTTTCCCGATAATGAAAATCATTTATCATTATTTATTTACTATAACCCATGGCTTTAAATTGCACAAATCAGATGGAAAAACAAATAAAAATAATATATATTTTTCTCACAATTTTTTTAAAATTTCAATCTAAAGAGCAGGCTTTCGTATCGATTTTCATTTTAAATCCGAGATACAGTTTACGGATAAAAAATGAGGAGACCCAATTACGATAATCGTGCATTTATTTCACCTTTGCCCAAATAAGTAGGAAAAATAGATTTTATATCTTTTGTTCGTTTTAGAGACGTATTTTCCGTTCATTGTCATGGAATCTGCATCTTCGTTTTTCTGTCTTTCATATCACACGAACAATTTTAAATCAAAAATTGCTTTTCCAATAAGAGACAATTTACTAAAAAGAAGCAGTTTCTAATATTAAATTGTTTAAAAGGATTATACGCATCTGGCATCATTTGAAAAATTAAGCATTATTTGTTTTTTTATTGAATAAAGAACTTCAGGATGTTTCTGTTTCAATTCTTTCTTTTTTTAAACTTTATTATTAAATATTTAACACTTTAACAATTAAATATTTTATGTATATAAGCGATAACATTCATGTAATTAAACAATAAAAATTAAATATTTTATGTAATTTTAACAATTAGATATTTTATGTAATTTTATCTTTATAGCTCCCAGAGTAAAATATTTTTTCGAATTTTAGTGACTATACAGCACGTGCAATTTTAGATGTTTTACACATTTATGTTTATTTTTGAACTCTATTATTGCACTATTAAAACATTTTATCTTTCGGTAATGATTTGAAATATTATAAAACTTTTTCCGAAAGTAAGACGTTAGTTTTCATATAAATTGTAAGATATAAACATTTTTACATAAAAAAATAACCATTACTTAATATTAAGTAAAAATATTTTTCTCTTTTAAAATGTATTTTAGTTTTAAGGACCCTTTAACTCCTTAATCCTTTAGTTTAAATGATTAAATTACATGAAGACAACTTTTAAATTTCAATAAATCGTAAAAAAAAAACCCCACGAAACAAGAAAAGTCAAAATGATTTCCAAAAATTGTATACAAACATAGCTATTTTCTATATAATTGTCTTGAATACCTGTCCTCTTTTTTATGCCACTTTTCATAGACAAATGGAGTCAGCGATTTTGAGCCCTGAAAGAGTATGTTGCTTTCATTGGCGCCATCTAAGCCCAAGAGTGCGTGTTCAGTACTTTGCTACCAACGCGCTAAGTTGGTGGACACCCATTCTAGGGTTGCTTCTTTTTTGTAAGTGCCCTGGTCATGACCCGTCAGAACGGGATTTTGAACTTGGACGCGATGCATACAATTGGTAGCGGGGTGACTCAATGCCCCTTCTCATAGTAATAAACCGCATAGTATAGAAGCATCGTTTCATCATTTTAATTACACCGCAATTCCTTTCTTTATTTCAAATAGTTACCCCACAAATTTATAGTACATTTCTCATCATCAAGTGTAGAGCCATCAGCGGCATTCACAATAGTGCGTCTTGGCTACTCATGCGTCACAATCCTTTTTGCGAAACGTATTTCATTCATAAATTTCAGTCACTCAACCACATATTGTAACATACACGTTCACTTGCATAACCCCTTTTTATACGGGTCTCATTCACACACCTATAGATAGAACACAGGATAGAGAACAACCATTCCCGACCAAGACTCGAGACCGGGACTCCAAGTTTACAAGGAAGACGGGTACCCCAAGGCCAGGTCTCCGGTGGGTTGAATATCTAAATCCTCTCATATCGGATGAATAGGTTTTAGATTCCCTTTTTGAAAAATTTTGTCGGGCGTGACATGAGATAGACTTTAACGAACCTTTCAGACGTCATTAGCCAGAAAGTTCTTTGATTTTTTTTTTCTTTTAAGAAAGAAAACATGAAACAGCGCAATGTTAATCCTCAACTGTTTAAGACAGTCTAAGCAGTTGCAACTTTGGCAAGCCTGGTTGGCCAGCTTGTTGTTTATATTTCTATCATCCATCGTTTCTTTCAAATCATATGATCAATTGTAAATAATGTCTTTCTGTTGCAACAGAGAGAAAGAGGTTCAGAATCGAATGAATCTCTTTTGTAAACTGAATAAAGCTTAAGGATTAATAAAGAGCTTCAAAATAAATAATAAACTAAAAATACGCCAAGGCCAATCTCAAATCAAGAGCTTTAAGATTCTTTTTGAAATTGGATATGACAATTATCGTTACATGTTTGTTAATAAATTCATTTTGTTTTCTGCAGTTATAGTTTTTTTTCATAGTTTATCGGGGGTTGAAAACAAGTGACTCTCATATATATTAAGGAAATAAATATTTTCAAATAAAGTGCTTTTGAAATTTTAGAGACTAAAACATAAGAATGTTTTTAAATTAAACTTTTATAAATTAGATTTTTATAAATTAATAAAAATATTTTAAAAAAGACGAATTAATTTTCATAAAAAGGGATATCATTTCCACATTTTATTTTTATCCAGTTACAATAAATTAAGTTCTCTTTCCCCCGAAATACCCTTTTTATTTAATAAAGACGAAAGTTACCAGTATGATAAAGCAATTGCTTCGTTCTAAGTCATTAAAAATACCTAAATCCCTAATTATCATAAATTGTTTAGATAAGAGAAATTCTTAAAATAAATATTATTCATAAACTTTAATTAAGTCGGTTAATTATGTTTCCAATATTCCTTTAAAAGTTAAAAAATAATAATAAAAACAAACTTCTTTGTTTTAAGAAATACTGAAGTCATTTCTTTTCTCTTATCTTTTCTCAGCTAAGCGATACAATAAGGAAAGTACACAATGATTCTGCTCGTAAGTACGGCTAAGTTGAGTTTCAAATGTTTGGTTGAGATAACAGACTCCAAAGACTAAACAAATTCGCTTGTTATAGAAAAGTTTGAAGGAATTTGGGTATTTTTTTATTTCTAACCTTTAATAAGGATTATTCTTTGTTTTTTTAGCACGTCTGTGTTTTAAAAGAAAAGATTGGGAAAAAAACCACTTATCTTTTTATTGATTTTTTTTTCTGTACTAAGAACATTAAGTTCTAGTGCACTAAAAGTTCTCACTATCTATGGAGGGGATGTGTAGCTTATATTTGGGTGGAGGTGATAAAATAATGGGTTGGCGAATTATTATATAAGGAAGTAGATATATAAAAAAATGCCAAAAAAAAAAATGATAATAACGACAGAGTCCAAAACGAAAATTTTGAGTTTGTAAAGTGGTTAACTGTTATTTGTTTCTAACATTTCCATTTATTCTAAAATTTATCATCAAAATTTTAATTTCAATAATATTATAAAACTTGGTTTAACCAAATATACATTTTTAAGTGCTTTTTTATTTAAAAATCCCCCCAAAAGCATAATTATTACATATTTATGTGAATGAAAGTAAAAATGCATAAACAGTATGTATGCTACGGAAAAAAGAACATTATTTTTTCTGCAAAAGCAGGGATTGCTTGAAAATTTGTAGTAACTATTTAATCCTATGTCTGAAAAGATTTACCAAGTTAAGAAGTTTAAAAATAATTGTTTTAGATTATTTAATTATTCATTCAACAAAACTTTAGAAGATCATTAGATCCCTTGCCGGCGATTCATCGAGACTTTTGGTGATTGACTTTATATTCGAGAAATATGAAGTCAGTCTTTATATTAGAAATTTTTAATGAATTTTTTATTTATAAAATAATATTGCAGGTTTATTTATAAAAAACTGAATCTCACTTTTTTATTAATTACTAAAGCGAATTACCTTACTAATAATTTTTGTTTTTCAAAGTCTTTCATTTTTGAATTTAGAAATAAATAACTCGTTATTTCTTTTATTTACTAAAGAGCTCAAAAGTTTGAGATTGCTCTCGAGCTGAAAGTAGAATTTAGGATTCATATTTTTCTTTTCTTATACAAAAATCACACATCAGCGCTTCATATGATTGAGCGAGCTAAAAGAATTCAACTATTAAATGCTACTATTTGGAATTTTTTTCAAAAAAAGAAAATGGAAAGAAAAGCCTTTTTAAAAATTTTATTCGGAGGTTAGAACAAAGGATTTAATATTAGAATATTTTGTGTTGCCGAATGCTTTGAATTGCATTTAATATTTTTTATTAATTCTTTTTTTAAAAAGAGGCAATATTTAAAAATTTTTTGAAATATTCTTCAGGGGAATGTTGCATTAAAAGAATATAAAATTTTGTTCATATTGCTTTTCGTGGCATGAAACAATTGAAAATAGTTTAACTCAACCGAACTTTATTAAATGGTTACCAGAAAAATAAAAAGATTTAAACGCAATTTTAAAGAAGGAATATCTATGACGTAATATATAAAATGTTTGAAATACCTAACTAAGCTGAAAAGTAAGACAATTAAAATTCTTTTCAATGAATAAATATCAAGTAGGAAATAAAATAAAATGTAAAATAATATTAAATATGTTTTTTAAAGGAATGCATGCAAGACTGATTATTAATTTTTTAAGTTTTTGCTCTTTTAAAAAGATTTTTGTTATTTATATATGAAAATTCCACTGGGATTAGAGCAGAAAAATATGAAAAAAAAATGAAATTTTACTTACATAAAAGCAAGTAATAATGCTAAAGAATGCATAACTTTTATACAAAGTTCCTGGAATCACAAGAATTCACTAATTAACTTTTATCATATAGAAAATGCAGCTGGTGTGTAATTTATAAATGAATGTAATTATATTTTTGAAATAAGAATTAAAAGCATCAAAGAACTATTCAAAAATTATTAAAATAAAGATTTCAAAATTTCAGACATCGTTTTGTTGTGTATAATGGCACTTGTCGTTGAAAAGCTCTCTGAGGATGTAAGTGATTTTACGCTGGGTGAGCGTGTTTCGCTCTCTTTTAAGCAGTGCTATTTAAGGCCAAGAGCTCGACTTAGCTCCTTATGTGTCACATTCATTTGCACAAACTCTTTTTGTAGTGGGGTACATTAACTCACCTCACAGATAGAATACAGAAGAAGAACAATCATGCCAAAACCGAGTTTCCCAGAACATGGGGAAAACGTGTTACCCCTATGCCAAGACGCCAGCATTTCAGATCTTAAAACCGAGGACAGATAAATTGAGCCATAATACTGAGATCTTCAATATGACCGTAAAATATGTTTCTAATTATATTCTGTTCATGATAATTTATTTTATTAATATTTTGTAAGGTTCATAAAAGGTTTCTTATCTGTGATCAAAACTTTTGGCAAAGTTGTTCGTTAAAATGCACACAAATTCATTACAAACACACAAAAAAAACATACTTCTCTTTTTTATGAAATTACATATGTAAAATTCCTATATATAAATGTGATTTATTGATGTTATTGAATGGCAATTAAAATTCATTCTGATTTAACATAGATTAATTAAATTATTTCAATATATAATTTATAATATATATCTGAGAATAGTGGGAGTCAAATCAACTTCCTGGATATGGAACAAAGATTCATGATTTGCAAGTTTATCCACAATGTACCTTGTTGTTTATTTTAACAAAACTGTAACTTCCTTCATATATAATTTTTGAAAGAGTATAGAAAAATCCAGATTAAATGCAAACATTTTCAAGTAATGCCAAAAGTTTTGATTATTTATGAGGAGTACAAGAGTTTAGACGTTGTAGGAACATCCTAGATCTACTGGTGAAACACGATAAAGGTAGAAAAAATAGGTTGAAATTTTCGGAAAGTGTGACAGGTTTCTATCCTCTGTGTTATTAAAGAAAGGAAAAAGACAATATTTCCTTACATCGTCATTCAAAGTGACAGGTTTCTTTCTGTTTTCGAAAATTTAAGCAGAAATTTTAAGGAATAAAATGTCAAGTTTTGTCTACCATATCATGCAACTATTTGAGCTATTTACTTATTTGATGATAAATATACAGCCAAAAGAATTTTTGGGAAATAAAAATTATGTTTTAATAAGTAACCGAAGAAATAAAAATATTTTTTCTTAATTCACATTGTACTTGAAACATTTAACTTGAAAAATGTTATCTAGAAACATTCAAAGCATTCAAAGTTTTTCTTACATAGCAAAATATTCCAAAGAAAATACTGTTTAGTGTAAGAATACTTAAGAAATTAAAAATAATAGTTCTGAATAATTTCTTGATTTACAGTTTTACATTGAAAACTCTTGCGTATTAATATTGATTTACCCTTCCATCGGGGTTATTTTTGATTTTTTGGATGATGAAATGAACAGTCCTTTAATGACAGACGACTACTATTATTAAGGACACAGTGGCCTGGTTGTAAGGTCTCGGCTTCGGAACCGGAAGGTTTCAAATTCGAGACTCGATTCTACCGAAGAACTATCGTGTGAGAAGCTCTCTTGCACGTTAAAACTGTAAGGTCAAACGTCCTCCCGTTGGTGTGGTATGGAGAGGGAGGTGCAAGTTCCCGTGTTGTCTTCGTCATCTAATCGTGGTACAAAATTACGAGGTCCGTTCCAAAATAGCGCTCGTGTTGCTTTAAACGGGACGTTAATATAACTAAACCAAATCAAACCGAAACTACTATTATTAATACGATGACACAGTATACAGCTGAGACGAATACACGAAACACACATCAGTATATTTCAATAAACAGTAGTCCACAAGCAACAATCAGTAGCAACTACAGCCCACAAAGCAACCAGACAGAATTCAGCAGATGCAGGAAATTCACGTAGCTTCACTATACATCCTCTCCAAACGTTCGCAATGCTCCACCTGATTCCTAGCTTTAGCTGCACCCAACTGAGGCTCACTACTGCACAATGGCTACCCCACACACGATACGATGCCATTTCTACAATAAACAAAAGGACACAGTTCAATTCGGCAATGGCTTGAGTTCTTCACTGGACTGATCTAAATAATTTACGGAGATTCTTTATACGATTCCAACTTCGTTGACTATTGACTACGATCCGTTTTATGACCGACTTCAGTTTGAGACTACAGGCCTTTCATAGTTCCCAGGTGACGGATTGAGAGGGTTCTGAACCAATCAGACGTATCACAGTTCCTGTTGAATAAATCATTAAAATTCTCGAAGTTCTCTTATTTTGTTGCGAAGTTCTGAGATCACTGACACAGCACCCAATAGAGTTGATCATAAAATGGTCTTTCCAGTGATGGAAGTAATCGTGTTAGAAAGCAACTTTACAGATTTGTAACAATATGTTAGATTAAATGGAATATATGCGGAGCTCAAATAAAGTTTTTATCAACATACATGAAGTTGAGGCTATGTAATTCATTGATCAAAATTACAAAGACAACATATAGCTTCTGATAATATTTATTATTTCTGATATTATTATTTATTATTATTTTTATATATAATTTCTAAATACAAATCTATTTTCAAATAATGTCGAATTTTTTAAAAAGAAAAACGCTAGCAGCAAACGAAAGAATTTTGATATGAAAAATAGCAAAATTCATTCAAAAATGAATTTTCGAATACACATTTAACACTATCAGTAGTATTTGCTTCAAAAATGCTACGAATTCTATCACAATGTATAGAAATTTCAAAATTAAATTTTGCAGCATCTGAAATTTAATTTAGAGTTTTCGAAAAGGAAAAATACACTGTACAGGTACATTACTGTTTGAAAGGGTACAACCTTGCTGCAGAGGATAAATAAGTTTCTCAAATACCAACCTTTATCATAGCATTATAAGACGCAATACAAATTCTGATATTGTTAGAGCGAAGGATTTGCAAATATTTACTCTTATGAAGTTTGCATTTAGTTAAAAATTTTCTTTCTTATATTATATCTGAAGATATGACAAATTTCTGTAAAGAAATGAAGCTGGTATCCGTGTTTAAGAAAAAGAAATTTAAGAATTCAGTTTTAGCAGTTATTCCATTGTATTTAATTTCAAAATAGTCTTTGTATAGACCCTATTCCGAAATATATATTAAAGTAGTTTATAAGTTAAATTAAATTTTGACTTTCAATTTTTTTATATTTCTGACTAACATGTATTTTTTATTGACTGTTCAATATTATATTTTAATTTTAATTAATATTTTTTTCTATTGTGATGGAAATTACAGAAATACACAATTTTAATTGGGAAAAAACATGGTGAATACTTAGTAAATTAAAAAATATATATTTAAAATTAAAGCAGGTGCGATTTAGTAAAATAATTTTAATAAAATAATAATTAATAGTAAAAAAAATTAGTAAAATAATTTTAATAAAATAAGTAATTAATAAAATAATAATTAATAGTAAAATTATTTTTTTTTGAAAATAATTCCAAATTTATACAAGAAATGGTTATAGACTTATTTTGAAATTCATCCATGCGATGAGAAAATGTTATTGGATAAAAGAACACAGTGTTTAAATTTAAGTTTTAAAATTTCCTTTAATATATATATATTTTACTACTCTAACAAGCTCATTACTTATAACATAAAAAAATTAACGTTCAATACATGATAAAAATATTGTTTTCATAAGATTATCAAATTTCTGTCTCGTATTATAAAAACTGAAAGATAAAGTATGATATTTTTTTGCATGTTTTCCTTTCAATTAGCTGTTAAAAAATTAAAAATATTAATTGCCACTTTAAGAAAATAAAAATGTGAAACGCTAGGATTTAAAACATAAAATGCTTAAAATATCTTTCTCTGGAGAAAAAAAAGTTTAACTCATCAAGATTCTTTTAAGTGAATAAATGCCAGGCATGAAAGTGAAATAAAATGATAATAATAATAAACTAGTTTTATGTCTTAAGAAAATTTATGCAAGACTGAGTTTGCATTTTTTTTAGTGTTTAGTTTTCAGAATACTTTTGCTGTCCATATACTGAAGATATTCTGAATAAGTTAAAGAAAATAAACAAATAAATAACTAAAAAAAACTAGCGGTGTTACATAATACCATGCAATATAGTTTGAGATTAAAGTGGTTTTAAAGAAATTTGAAATTCAAACTAGCATAGATTTCACATATTGATTTAATTATATATTTAAAAATGTATATAATGGCAGGAATTCTTTTAAATAAATGGCGTAGTTAATAAAATATTCGATTGATAAAACTGAAGTTTGTTAGGTAGATACTACGAAGAACTTAAGTCAATTAATTAAAGGTGCTTTTAATAATATCTCCAATTTCAGTAGCAATTTATTTGGTAGTATAAATTGTCCTTTTAATAGTAATTTGTAGATGAATTGAAAATTTTCTTCTCTTTTTTCATAAGTTCTCAATGTATATGGGAATAGCTCACTAAGTCGACATGTTGGTCTTCACTTTGATTGGAGTTTTGATTTTAGTCATTGATTGAATACTCGTAGAGACAATCCAATTCTTAGGACAATGATATATATATATATATATATATATGAAATGACATTTCAAAATTTAATTTTAAACTAAATTAATTACCTAATTTTTAGCTGAAATTAGCCCATATTAACCTCATTCTAGAATATTCTCTTGTTTCCTGATACCCCTCTACTTCATCTATCTAATAAATTCAACAGAAGAATTGTAAAATTGCTGAATCTTATAAAACTCTTATTTCCCCATACTACGAGTGAAATGGCAAAATATCACTGATTTATGATAATTCCTTTTAAAAATCCCTCAGTTCCCCTTTCCTAGTTGTACGAAAATCCCTGTTTAAATATCATTATATTAGCACTATAAAAAATATGTTCCCTATCAGTATGTTATATAAGACCAGGGATAAAATGTTCAAGGGTTCCCTAATTCCTCCCTCTGTGTATGATCATCGCTCCTGCTGTACATAGATATGTCTGTTTCTTTGGAATGAAATAAAACGACGTCAAAGAAAAGAAAGTCTCTGTACTACAAATTAAAAAAAAATTAATTTGAAAATACAGTATGTTTTGATTAAGGTTAATTAATTGATGAAACATGCTGTTTTGTTCGTAAGTGAAATCTGTATAGTAAGCTAATGATTGATAAATGATACCTATAATATTTATTTTAGTATTATTTTAAATTTACCTATATATTTATTTATACCTATTATTTTTTCCAAGGTTATTTTATTAACAAAACCATTTCTTATCTTGCTCATATGTACTCCTGTCTTTTTATTTAATTAAAAAGTTCAATGGAAATTTAAGTATTTCGTTCAATATCACAACTAAATTTTATACAGAACTAAAAAATAGGCATGTGGAGTTTTTGTAAAATTGTGGAATTTTTTTATAATATTCTTAATAATTATATATATTTTTTTGTATGAAAAGTTTAAAATTTTCTTTCTAAATCTAATTTTTGGGAAGTTGAACAGATTTTTATACTTATATTTACGTAAGTGTTAATGCAATTTTACATCTTCAGATGCTAATTTGTCATATTCTAATTTCATATAGAATTTTCTACGAAACTTCTCATAAATTAAAATCTAATATATATTTTTTGTTCAAATTTGGAGTGATAATTTTTTAGTATGCTTAGTAATTTCTGACTCGGAGAGTAAGCAATCTATTCATTTAGAAATATTTTATAGTTCTTTTAGAGCGTTAGAATGTTAGAGAAATTGAAAATTTAATATTATTGATTAGTTGAACTTCAGAATTAAAAGAATAGATAGCGATGCAACTATTTATTAAGTTCAAGAACAGGATAATATATTTCTTAAGCTATCTTCAAAATATTAAGCATATAATAGGATAAATCTCTAAAGTAGTGGAATTCTTTTTAGACAAGAAAAGCTCCTTTTTTTCGATGTTTGAAATACAGGGCGGTTTTATTTAAGAAAAAGGTACTCAAACACCTCTGTAGTCGAAGGCAGAGGTGTTTGAGTACCGTTAAGCAGTAAAGAAGGTAAAGCAGTGCTTTCAATACGACCATTATCAGCCGAAAATCCACCAAATTTTGAGCGGGGACTATTGACGACATGGGAAGAAGGTGTCCAATAAAAAAAAAAGTTCCAAAAGTTGCCGATAGGGGAAATGGGACACTTTTGATCTAAATTTTGTTTAACTGCAAGATAAAATTTTAAAAAGTTACAGTAAATAGATAAACAAAGAATTAATTTCCCCCTAAATGAGCTTTATTCGAAAAAAAAAATAACAACTTCTGTAAATGGTTACAAATTAAAAAAAAGAGGAGATTCTATTCGACTTCTGATCTTATTCAGTTCTTTTGTTTTTATTCAGTAGAGTCGATTTCCCGGGGAAGACATTGACTATCTTTAATACGACCTCCTTTATAATCAGTGCTTTCTGTATACTGCACTCTGTACTACTGTTGAAGCACTAACATCCAGTTGTTTGGCAATTCCATTTGTGCTGCTACTACCTGCAGTACACCTCTGATTTCTTTCAACGATTGCAGGCTCAAAATTTTTGATCGTATCTTCCGATACCGGTTTCAGTCCTCTACCAGGCCGAGTTGCGAGATAACCTTCTTTTTCAACTATTGTTTATATTGGATTAATTGATTATTGATTGGCTTTATGTAAAAACTTTTTTTGACCACAAAATACTGGTGCTGGTATAGACTACGTAATTGAGATTTTGCATTTTGCAAATTTTTTCCCAATGTTTTTTACGAAATTTTAGTTGTTTTAAAGTGAAAAGAGCTATATTTTCCTCTATCGACAACTTTTGGAACAATTTTTTTTCAGATTCCTTTTATCATGTCATCAATAGTCCCCACACAAAATTTGGTGATTGATAGTCCAAGTCATAGAGGTCTCTGAGCACCGTCAGTCTGAATTAAAAAAAAAAAAACCCTGTATTATTGTCATTTAACTGGTGTATTTTGGTTTCATAGATGTTTTTCAATAAGTTTTGGGCAAATATTAAAAAATGCAACAATTTTTAAATGTTTAAAAGAATCCAAACATTGTCCCACAACTGAATCTCTCTTGCTTTGTATTTTATTATAGTATTTCTCAGTTCGTTTTACAGTTCTTACAAGATACTGGATTATATTGCAATTAACAAAGAAGAATGAGAAAAGTGTCACACACACACACACACACACACACACACACACACACACACACACACACACACGCACGCACACACACACACACACACACACACACACACACACACAAACACACACACACACACACACACGCACACGGTTTTAATTTTAGAAGAATCTTTAAACATCTATCAAATAAATGTTCTTGTCTGTAACACTTTTCATCAAACGACCCACAACCATTCCTTGAATTGGTTTTCTCTACTTCGTACTATTTTTTTATGTCCCAGTAAGCCACACTTTCAATTCAGCATTGTAAAAACTTAATCTATATGTTGTCGTTAAAAAATGAGTCGTGAGAAATAAGATTGGGAGGAAGTCAGAGCAATTTATTTATGCCTTTTCCATGGAGATACACGTTTACCAAAATTCTATCCGCTATCCTATTTAAATGCACCTCAATGGATATTTATGCGCCTGCTAGAATATTTATGTGGTTAAAACATACTAGAAATTAGGAAATGCATCTTGGGGGATCTTTTTTCTCTGCATTCTATATTATTTTTCTTCTTAAATGAAAAATAATTATTATTTCAAATTTTTTACTCTCCTGCTCCCGTCCAATTGAATTTTTCTTGAAATGAATGGTGACCACATTTTTACTGTCGCTGTCTGTTTTTCTTCTACATTGGTAGTTTGTGGGGAAATTAAAATTAAGCTTTATCTATGTAAATAAATATGCAGCTATTTAAGGTGATTATTTTCATACAAAAGGAAAGAAATTTTGGATTTTTTTAAAGTTATTACTTTTTGAGAAGATTGATATTTTAGATAAACGTCACATACATGGTCAGTGGAAATGGTGATTGATTATTGATAAAATGCTTTCTACTTCACATCTATTCGCTGGTGATTTCTTTTTTGCTAACAAATATGTCTATGATAATGCTTATTAGAAGTAATGTGAAATTTATAAAGATATGGTAAATCGTTTTCAAAGAGAGACAAAATGAATAAAGTTATACTTTTCCCTTGCATTTATATAGAAAATAATTTAAATTTTATTTTGAAATAGGATGATAAGAAGATTCTTATACACTTGGAAGTGTCTTTCTTCACATTTTCCACTCATTAGACAAAACAATTTCTTTGAAACTTTCTTTTTTCTTTTCTTTTTTGTTTTTTTTTCCTTTTTTTCTAGTTACTTTCTTTGAAAGTAGTTAGAGGAACTTTCATAGCAATATATTAAAAGAATATAAATAAATAAAACCATTTCTAAAACTTTCTTATATCTACAGATGTAATTAAGATTTATGTCGAAATATTGAAGGAGTAACTTCTTGACCATTTCCGCATTAAAAATATAAGCATTTATTCGGATTTACACATAAAAAAAAAAAAAAAAAAAAAAAACAACTTTAACCCATATTTTCGTATTTGAATTCTTTAATTCATTTGTATCATATGAGAGACTCCTATTTATTTTATTATTGCTAAAATCTCAAAGGATTTTTTGAATTCTATGTTTACAAATATGAGCGATTTTTATTTTATACTTATTCGCTTATGCTTCATATATATGTTAAAACTGTAAATGAAACATTATAATGTGATATATTGGACACTGAAAAAAAGTAACTCAATAATTTATCAGAGTGGAGAATAATATTATAATATCATTTAAAAAATTATTTAATGATTATTTTATATTGTACCATATTGAGAAAAACTTTGTAGATAGGTAAAATATTTTATATGCACTATTATTAGTGCATATACTATTATATACACAGATATTAAATAATGTTGTATTAATATTATTTAATACTAGACGCCTTTGGTGACCAGCTGGTTCGCCAAGAGTAATGGGGTCTAAGATTTTCAATTAAATACTTATGTGCCTTGCTCTCTTTATAATTTCTCTGCCAGATATACTTAAACTTCCAAAGTCACGTAACACTGATTCACTGAATTAATGATATAGATGTCGCAAACGATCATAGAAACCTTTGTCTTGTATTTCTTTTTTAGAAAACATAACATTTGATATTTATTTAATTTCATTCAATCACCTGGTGAATGTTACATTTTTTAAAAATTTAATTTGCAGTCATAGTTAATTTATTTTTTAATTTGAACTTCTGTCAATAGGATGGCAACATGCTGATAAAACCTATTTTTTCCCCTTGACGTGCCCGTGCAGATTAAATTTTATTGTTTTGTACGAAATATATTGTTGTAAAACACGGTTAAAATATTTCTTTAAAAATTCGTTAAAACTAGAAGCTTAAATTATACATTAAATCACTGATACCATTAGAAAGCTAATTTTTTAATCTTTAAATTGATGTAAAAATCATGTTTGTGCAATAATATTTTCAGAAGTTATAGCGGAAAATCGTCCAAATTTCGCTTAAATTTTAATTAATTCAAATTCTAATTAAAAATTGGAAAAAAGGGCTACGAGGTGCATATTCCCAACTTCCAAGGTATACATGTACCAAATTTGGTAGCTGTAGGTCCAACGGTCTGGTCTGTAGAGCGCTAACACACACACACACACACGCACGCACGCACACACACACATTGAGCTTTATTATAAGTATAGATTATACACCTTTTGTAGCAGTTATTTTGGAGTTTTCAAAATCGATATTTTTTTATTCTCACTTGAAACATAGAATACTTATTAGAACGAGATCACAGAGAGGAAGTTAGAATCTGTTAGAATATTTAGAAAATTAGAATAATTAGTTATTTTAAATATGTTTGATTATAATTAAAGTAAGGAAAAAAGAAATAATAGTATTTAAAAACTTTAGAAACCCAACTCTTAAATTGATGGGTCAAATTTAAATTCCTGAAAGCAACTAAATCCTAGACAAGCAACTTGTGAAGAAAAAGAATTGTTGCGGATGAAATAATCAGCATAGAACAGTAACCTTACAAATGGATTTACGAGTTAAGAACGATAAGCAAATAAGTTTTCAGCTATCCAGTATGTTAAATATGAAATTAACTTTACACGAAATTTTGTATTTTGATTTGAATTTACAAACTGGTAAAGATTTTTAGTTAATGGCTTTAACTTACCGAAATTTGAAAAATAGTGATTCCAAACTAAGGTTTGACATTTTGTTTTAGTTGATGAGCTTGATCGTTTTGAAAAAAAAATCTTTTTTTTGTGAATAATTGAAGAAATGTTACAATGGCAATTTGTTCATTGTCAAACATACCAGAGAATATGAAGCCATAGTATGAAAATGATAAACTAACATATCTAATTTAAAAAAAATGATATAATGCCTCATTAAGTGTATGTTTGTAATTGTATTAGTGTAATTCTTTAATTAAATATGATTTTTATTCTGTAGAATTTAGATTTGTTGTCCTGTTGGATTACTCAATTAATAATCAACTTAAATATGAAATGTAATTTAATAAACCTAAGTATTCTAAAAAATTGCAAAATAAATAAAATTTACTTAAATTTCTATCTTATTCAATTTAAGGATCACATTATTCAACGATTTTTACTGCGAATTCAATAAAACTGTTTTTTGATAATTTGGTTTCAGATTGACTAATGACTTATAAAATATTCCTTAATTCCAAAGTAGAATTTCTATATTTATCAATCTTTTATATTTAAATCATCCTCAATAATAAAGCTCACTTCTTAGAAACATAACAATTCATTTCTATATTCGAACGGAAAAAATTGAAACGCTTCAGAAACATAAATACAGTTGTAGATACAGTTGCTTAGAATAATTTCCAGAAAAATAATAAACAAGGAATACATAAAAGCAGATAATTCATTGACATAAAGCAATTTGTCTAATGTTGTTTCATAATTCTGTCTTTTTAAGATGGATTTCAAGAAAAAAAATGGTAGATTGATGTATAAATGGGGAAATTAAGTCGATTAGTTCCACCAAATTCTGAAATAACAACAATTTAAAAGTAGAAAAATGGTTCTTAAAGAAAAAAAAAACACATGCCGCTTTTTAAATCACTGGTTAATTGAAAATCAGTTATGGAACTGGAAAACAATTCCTACTCCAATTCCTGATTAGGATGTTTTAAAATATAATATTTTTAGCAAACCGTTGAGAAAAATTGGAATGGTTCATTAAAGAAGGATTTACAAACACATTATAAATATCCTTTTTTGGCGTCCATCTTGTTCTTTAATATAAACTGTTAGAATTTTTATATTAAAATTTGATCAGTAAAGTTAAAGTGAAGTAAAGAAAAAGAAGTTTAAGTTATATGTAAACTGATGTTTTGTTTTTCCAATATAATTCTGTAGGTTATCGTAAAATTATTTTCTCTATTTGAAAATAAGCGTATAACGGAATAAAACCAAACTAAAGAATCGAATCGAGGAAAATATATCTCATAATAAAGAAATAATAAAAATCCCTGACAAAGGAGATTACGAGACTCTCAGTTCGAAAATATTGAAATGAACAATTACAACGAACACGGAAAAGGCATTATCATAATTTCATTAATACTCCAGTGATAAAAAATGTCCATAAAACAATAGATTGCATGCATTAAGAAATTCAAAAAAAATAATAAAGTTCTTTTATTGATCAACATTAAGATTGTATTTTTTAATACACTGAAGTTACCAATGTTTATTAGTTTACTTTTTTTTACCTTTCAGCAATTTTTTCTCAGGCTAGCTTTCCTCCAATTCTGCTTGAAATCCATCGCCCAATGACTTCCATTAAATGTATAAAAAATCTGATTCCATGCCATGCATTAGATAAGCTGTAGATACCTGTAATGATGAAAAATTATTTTAACGCAAATCTTTATTATGCTTGTCAACAAAGAATAAAAACAGTTTTCTAGAAAAGCCGCTTTCAAGTATTAACATATGTTACATTTCATATGTTAATTAACAAATATCATTGATATTCTTAATTCGTATAAACTTTTATCAGTTGTTTATGTTAGGAAGGAATGTAAGAAAGGAGCAATAAACTGCTGACGAAAATTGCAAAAAAAGTTAATCTTTTGTGAGGCATTACAGTATTACATTAACAGATAAGTGATTAAACAACTAAATGTCATGATAGAAGCTTTTTTGGAGAATATTTTCATTGCGAAATTATAACTTTTGTCAAATTCTTCCAAATGTAAGGTCATAAATTCTAGTTGAAAACGTATTATCTAAGCATTTCAAAAGAAAAAAATCTCGCTTTAATGTATCATTTAATTAATACTTAGAATGAAATTAATACAATTCACTCCATTTGCAACTTGTTAACACATTAAAGGCGGGGGATCTTGACGAAAGTATGCAAGGTAACGCGGATCAAATCGTAGTACTACGAATCCGCCTTTAATGTGTTAACATTCATTGAGTAGGAACAATCGAAATAAATTTAATTAAATGCATGCAATTATTTATTATAATTATTAATTTGATCTCAGATATTAATATGTTTTAATTAGATAACTTAATTAATCTTCTTACATGCGAAGGAGTATCCAGATGTTGGAGCATTAAAAATCAAAATTCTATTGAAAACAAATGTTTCCGGATTTTTTTAAATATTCATTATAAAATTAATCATTTTGATGTCGTATTCTTTTGAATTAGATGATAATCAATTTAAATAAACGAAAAAATGATAGCATAGTAGGATTAAATCTATAATTTTTTAAAATTTGCTTTTTGAAATAAAATGATTTATGACACACTATCTATCGAATCCTTATCTGGCTTACCTTTTGATTTATTTGTAATAATTTGAAACGTATATGAGATTCAATCATATAATGTTGATTATTAAAACCTAAGCATGCAAACTTCAAAACTTGAAACAAGGTACAACTCTAAAATACAGCATTTGATATATTGATGATTTCCTAAAATATCTTCAAAAACTTTTGTAGATTCTGAATTTGACGAAATTAAATTTTTAATGGAAAACATATTAAATAAATTAGATAATGTTTACATTAGCAATGAAACAAAAAAAAATAATCTCGATCTGCAAAGACATATTTACGGAAAACAATACAAAAATTTATATTAACGAAGTACCATTTTCATTTAGCACATTCCGTCATAACTTTTATTTACCTATGTGGAACAAATATTGAAAACAATTTTCGCATTTGGATATATATGAATACAGAGGTATTTAAATAAGCTTACAAAATAAATTATATATTAAATGTAAGCACTTCTCTTTTAGTTATCTCCTAGGCGAAATTGGTTAAAACTTGATTTACTGAGAATATAGATTATATTTAAAAATAAATTTTAGGTAACTTTAATTTTGCTTATGATTTTTTTCAATAGTGTATTTTTATGTGTTAGATTGGGATATATATTCTGGTTCTGTTATTTAGAGCCATATTATTAGTCTAATAATATATATTAAATAATAATAATAATATATTATATTAATTTTTGATTAAAGAGGAAAATTATTTATAGGACAGGCGTCATTCAAGAATGGATGAGCTCTTTTCAATAAAACTAT
>JAPMOQ010000725.1:4836715-4875394 GCA_026543055.1 Argiope trifasciata
ATATATATATATATATATAATTGTTTTCTGTATATAATTAATATGAGCTATTTTTAATCTTGAAATAAAATGTCTTATAAAAAATCTAACTCTTAAAACATTTGATAATTTAATTGCTAAATTGTACTTGTTCAAAAAGTCATTTAGTATTCTGATTTATTCGCATTGCTTACTTTACGACGGTACGGCGAAAAAGATATACAATGTGTGTACTAGAGAAAGTTTATTTTGAATATTCATTCGAAAACGTGAAAGTCAAAAACGAAACAAATGGCTCTATTATTTTAAAACTTGCAGGAATTAGGTTTTTTTTTATTTAATCTTAAAAAAATAATCCCTTTTTTCTGCATCTTTTCTCTTCAAAGGAAAAAAAAATTCCTGTTTTTTAATTTGATCTTTTTTTTTCTTTGCAGCAATGCCGAAACCTATAGTTTGAGTACATTAAGTCTGCGAATTTCTTTCGCTTTCTGTGTGGTGTTAGATATAATTTACATTTTGTTGGTGGCAATCAGCTGATAGGTTAGAGAGTCGTTAGATAGTAAATGCATTTACAAGAAAAGAATAAAGAAATAATTATATAACGATAAAGGCAAAGCAACGAAGCGAATAATCTTCCTTTCCTTTTAAAGGTTTTTCATTTCGGCATCTTATTAAGAGTTAGTATTCGATTCTTCTTTAAAAATAGGAAACAAAAGATTAGTTTAAGAAAAAAAGAAGGCAATTTGTTTTATAAATAGAATAATGCACTTCGATTAAAAGTTTACTACGTAAGTAATTTTTATTATATCTTTTCAATTAATACTGCATAGGATTTATATAATAGAAAGGCGCAGAATATTTAAATAAGTGTATGTTGAGAAATGTTTATTTATTTCAGGTTTCTCCGAAATGACATCATTTTATCGGATATTCAAAAGAAAAACTTTATCTCTTAGTTTATTTTTTTGGGGACAAAATTATTGAAGATAACAATTTAAAGTTTATAAAAATTAATATAAAATAAATTTCATCTGAATTATCGATAAGAAGTTAAATTATCTGCCACATTTTTTTTGTATTAACATGATGCGTATAAACATTATTAAATATTTGAATCACACAGAATGTAATTACGTATTACCATGATGATATTTGTAAGGTTTCTTGAGACTTATTAATTACGATTAAACTTGATGCAACATGCAAAAAATAACCAGAAGATGTGATCTTTCCCGCATGAAACTGTAAACACTGGGAGAGATCTCTGATACTTTAAGTGGTATGGCAGCGATCTTTGACGTGAATCCACTTTTCTTACTGAATCTATCGACCAAATATGCATTGTGAACATATTTATTTGTCCGATGGAGCCAAAATTTGATAGAACTATGCAGAAACTATGCTTGTACGTACAAGATCACATATCCGATTTTATGGATTTCAGTTCTTGCATTTATGAGATTTTGAGTTTCCATGCATTTAACTGTAATGTCAACAACTGAAGAAACCTTAGGAACATTTCATTCAAAATTCGATTTAAATTCTTAGTTTAGAGGAAAAAATTTTTGTATCAAATTTTATCTATCTAGCTGTATGCGATCTGTTGATAATGAGCTCATCTGAGCTTGAACAGCCAGACAAAGCTGATTCCCTAAGATTTTAGTTTCAAAATTTATCAGAAATCATAGAATTGAATTAAAAAAATCTGTATTCTAAATTTCAGCTTTCTAGCTCAAATTGATTTTGACATGCAGACAGACATGATGTAGAAATAATGACTTTTTACTTTTTTTACTTTTTCTTATTTTGCAAGTTTTAATGACTGCAAGTCTGCCACAAACATGCAGGTTATTTAATGATATAGATAATGCTGCTTTTGGAACTCAGGTTTGTAGTAATTCTTGAAAATCTCAAGCTCGAACCTTCGATGATTATAATATATTTTTATACATCGCATATGAAAAAATAAAAGACTTATTATTCGCCTTAAGATATGACAAACTGTCAATCTCAGAGAAACCAAATTAAACTAGTACTTATTTCTTGAATAATATGTCCTCAATAAAACAGAGGTTTTCAAAATTTTATTTAAGTTCTCATTAAAAATTAAATTGCAATTTTTAATTTAATTTAATTTTCTTTGAATCAAAGCTAAATTTAAGGAAATTTAAATCCTTTTCGTTAAAACCATTGATCCAAATTTATTTATTGTCACTTCAAAACTAAAATAATTATTGTTTCAAGAATATCAAGTACATTCTTATGTTGTTGTCTCGCTAATATTTTTTTAGAATATTTTTTCTATTCACAAAACAACTTTTAAAAAATTTTTAATCACTGCATTTATACATTTTCGTATTTTTAAGATGTTTAATACATTTTTGCATTCACGTCATCAATCTTAATATTAATATATAAAATTTCTAGAAAATAATTTAAATATAAACAACTAAATTATAAAACTGCTAGAAATTCCTATTACCTTAATTTGTTTTTACCCATCAGAGATTCACTGCAGGAAGTTTTTTGAAAGTATTGCAATATATTATAGCAAATTCAGAACATTAACCTAATATTCTATTCAAAAGTTCTTTTGATATTTCCTTGTCTGCATCTCAATAAAACTTCAAAGTTTTCCATAAAAGAATGAAGAAGAATTTTAAATTAGCATGATATTTCATTCTATCTTCTATTAGAATTTTTGTATTTTTATTAATTTAAACAGTTTTTTTTTTCAAAAAACAAAGAATAAATCAAGCTATGTTTAAGTCACCTGATGCAAAATTTTTCACTTTTGATAAAAATCAACTGAGAATGCTTTGCGAATTTCATTTTTTCAGCATCAATTTATTCATTGAATCAAAATCCATTTTCCTTTTGTTCTAAAGTTTAGAGATTCTAATATCTGTCTTTTGAGGAATTCTTATAGCATAGAAAACAAATAATTTTGTTTACCGAAATGTTCAATGGCTCAGTTTTAAGAAATATTTATTTTCTTCTCAGAGTGTAAGAATCCAAGAATTTGAAATTTTGCGCGTACTTAAACAAAAAATTACTTTCTTTATTGCTCATTTTTTTACTCGAAATTCTCTGCCAGTCTTGATAGAACCTAAAGAAAGAAAAGAATTGAGATATTAAATGCAACTTCTTAAATTTCTTTTTCTAGAAAGGAAAGTGAATCCTTCTTCCCCCTGTTTAATCTTAAAGTTCCGAACAAGGGTTTTAACGTTGGATTATATTGCACTGTCGAATGCTTGGAATTATATTCTACAGCTTTCATTCTTTTCAATATTAAATTCTCCCTATTTCGGGGGAAGATGTAATATTCTTGAACTGTAAGGAAATATTTCAAATAACAGTTTAGGGGAATGTCCCTCAAAGTAATATAAAAGTGCATCCATATTAAGTTTTGGATCCTAAATTCCACTTTTGGAATAGTTTGAAGAAAAGATTCCATTACTTAAGTTAGTTTTATTGATAATACGCCGACAATGTATAGCGAAAAAAAGCACTACTTTTTAAAATTTCGAATCATGCCGGTTATTTATAAAATCAAGCAGTGTTTAAAAGAAAAAAAAATATTTGTGATTTTTGACATTTTACATGCATTTTAAAATTTATCAGAGAAAAATAATATGCAGTTTTGACGAGAAAAACCTTGATATTATGCGTTATTCAGGAATATATTATTTTAATATAATGGGAATCGTGCTATTAAATTTGTTTTTAATAATAATTTTCCATTCATCGTGCACAAATTATTGATATTTAAAACAATTAAATTGAAGAATTGTACATCGATCAGAAAATATAATGGAAACCATATCATTAAATTCCAAGTCAATAGCAATAGCAATATGTAATTATATCTGAATATCGTTGCAATTTCTTAACAATGTTTACTATATGATTATTTAAAATATTTTACTATCACTATTACATAATCTTCAAAATCATCGTTAGAATGGTGAAATTACCCTTTGGCTGTTTCTATTTTCTGAAAATCTTTTTTCTAAATCATAAATAAGCGTTCATATTAAAAATATCGTATATCGACATTATTTAAAGAAATAGCAATGTTGCACATTTTTCAATTTTGAATGCTAGATGAATACCGGATGATCCAAAAATCAGGCCGACCTTTAAAAATGAATAATTCGAAATTAAATAATAATAATAATAAATAAAGAATAAAGATAAAAAGATGTGGTTAGTGCTAAACGGAGGGAAAAAGCGTGTTGTGTGGAGAAGAAAAAAAATAGTTCTGTTGGTGACCAAAAAATGGCGCTATAGTTTTTTATTTCACCAAAACATGATTTAGAAATGAAAAAATGTTGACAATTTTCAAGTGAGCTTAATTACAGTTAATTAGCTAAATATTCAATGTTCTGCCCATCTTTCAGAAGTACAGCAGTGAGACTAGTCAGCATACCGTTCACAGCATTTAGTAGTATTTCTTACGTTATAGCAGTTACATTTTGGATGATGCAATCATTCAGTGCTGCTAGTGATACTGGTTGTTCACGGTACACTATCGAATTCAAGAATCCCCATAGCCAAACACCCCAGAGCGTCAGATCAGGAGATATCGGAAGCCATGAAAGGTTAAAGTAGCGACTAATCATGCGATCCTAATCCAAATGTTGAACGAAGCAGGCGTTGCACAAGCAGGTGGTGTTATATCTTGAATAAAGGTGACTGTTTAGAGTACCTGTCGTGGTTTTAGTTCAGGAAAAATGTTGCTCTGTAACAGTGCTGCATATCGCTGACCAGTGACAGAAATTTTTTGAGAGCCTCCATGTAATTTCTTCGAAAAAAATGGACCAATAATGAAACCAGCAGTGAAGCTACACCAGACTGTCACTTTAGGCTGTTGCAAAGGTTCCTCAACACTAATGCATGTGGTTTTTCTGAGGTCCACACTCAACAATTGTGGGTGCTAATAGTGCTAGATAGTGTGAAATGTGCTTCATATGTCCAAAGCACAGTGTGAAGCCAGTCATGCTGCTCTTCCACCTTTCTGAATACCAAATTCGCAGAATCTTGGCGAGAGGCCAAGATAGGACGTTTCAGTTCTTGGTTATATTGCAACTTTTTGGGATACTATTTCAGAGTTATTCGATGTTCTTTCCAGACCCTATCTTACTACGCTCTTATATGCCTCGAAACTTCTAGAGCACTGCACTCCCCATGTGCAGAAACTGCAGACATGGAATGCACCATTTTCTACACTGACGTGGCAATAGCAGCGGCTGCTGAGGGACGTCCACTTCTTGGACGTGACCAAGAAAAAACCTGTAGCTTCAAATTTCTTCATCATTTTGTTCAATGAAGGAGATGTTATTGGTCCTTTGATATCTTGCATACCCTTCATGTAGCGATATGCTCGCAATGCCGCATTGGCACTCTTCAAATTTTTATAATATAGTTTAACTAAGAGGGCTTTCACTATTATGGACATCATTTCGATACATATAAGCTTCGACTAAATTTGCCTGATGCAGTTGCTCCATTTTAAATCATTTGTTGTTTTGTATAATCCTACATCAGAAACTCGACAGCTCCATCTTTTGGTCCGTAAAAGAACTACTTTTGTGTCGTTACCACACAAAATCCGGCTTCTTTTCCATCCATTTAGCAATGCAAATCACATTAAAAATTATATTCATTCTCCAATTATTCGTTTTTAAAGTTCGTTAAAACTTTTGAATCACCCGGTACTTGCACAATTCTTTTTTATCTCTGCTTGAAATATTTATATCAAATTTATAAATTCTTTAAATAGAAAAAAAGAACATTTTTGGCAGCTTTATTAGATTTCACTTAAGCTGAATCTTAATGAAAATCGAAAATTATATAATTAATTCTAATCTAACATATAAAAATGAATTTTTGTTTGTTCGTACGTTATGCGTTGCCGTACCTTTCAACTGACTGAGATGCAAATTTGTCAATTCATTGCTTGGACTTGCACGAAGGGTAACGACATAGTGCAAATATTATATCTAATATTGCCAACTTATTGCTTTGAACCTAGAAATTCCCGAATGTCAAAAACTTTATTTGTTTTTGTTGAAAATGAGAAAAAGTATTGTCTATTCACTTGAATTATAAAGCAAAAAAGAAACGAAATAAATGTTATTTATACTTCTGTTTTATACATTATTCAATTTCAATGAATGTATTCATTGTCAACAAGAAAATGAAATCTATCATTCGTAACTAAACAAGGCAGCTATTTCAAATCGCAAACTACATTTCCCGAATTATTTCTTCTGTGGTAGCAACGCGTATATTATTTATAATTTTTACTGCATTTATAACTGCACTCGGTAATTCCATATTAAAATTCTTTTGGATAACATAACGTATTAGAAAAGGAACTAAGTCCAGAAAAAAAAAGAGTAGCACTTCGGCATAATTTCTTCAAACATATTTATCAAATAAATGTTTTTGCATTTTCATTCATGTAGCTCTTCTTTTGATATAAAAAAATTCGCATTTTTAAGCTAACATCATAAAATCTTAATTTATAAGCCGTCGTTAAAAAATCCTGTTGAAGCGAGATAAGGTAGAAGTCACCACGCTTTATATGTGCACTTTCTGTATAGACGGATGTTTATCAACTCCTTCCCTCGGATTAAAATGCATGCAGTATCATGAATATTTATGTGTTCTCCGTGCATGTTTAAAAAAATTGCTGGAATTTAAAAAACGTGACAGGGAATCTTTTTACACCCGCTTTTCTTTCTAATCTATTTCCATATGGTGGGGAGTTCTTATTTCCATTTTTTAAAAACCGTTCTTCTCTTGTAAAATCAATTTTTCTTGAAATGAATGGTGATTGCAATTTTATCACCGTTGTCTAATTTACTTTGAGGATTGGTGAGCAGTTGCAAGATTAAAAAAAATAATCTATATTAATAAAATAGGAGCTTTTTTGAAATTGATATTTATCTGGGATTTATATTGTGAATCCGCTGCTGGAATATGAAAAGATTAGAATTCGTACATTTTGAAACCTACTTTATTATGAGGAAACAGAAATTTTAGACGAATATTGTCTGCATGATGGTTTTAAATGACAGTAAATTTCATGTCAAATTTATTAGTATTTTATTTATAATTTCATTTTAATGATATAATTGATAATATTTTATGAAAATGAATACCATAACAAATGAAACAGAATATTATAAATTACTTATAAAGGATTTTAAAGCATGCTTTAACCATTTTATTTATACAATTAAGCTAATTTCATAATAAATCTTTATTTAATCTTTATTTTTTTAAAAAAAGGCTTATTATTCTTGAAATATCTTATCTTCAAATTTTTTGCTATTTTTAGAGTTAATAATTTTTGTGAATAAAAAAGTGTCAGATTTTTCTGAAGGAATAAAAGGCAAATGTTTGATAATGAATTAAAAGAAACATATAAGGATGAACTAAAATATTAAATATACCTAATTTTGCCTTTTAAGTAATATAATTACTGTAAGAGCATATTCTGGAAATAGAGAAATTACTATTTTTTTATAGAAATAAGTTTATTGGATGGTGGTATTAATGGCAGAAACAGGCCCTTTAGCTAGAAAGTATTATAAATATAATTGATATTCCCGAAAGTTTCTAAAACAAATTAGTCAAATTTTGTAATATATTTTTTGCACTATAAAGTTAATGAATTGCTTTTATTCAAAGAAATTCCTAGAAAAATTCCTAAATAAGTCTAACAAAAAACTGAGTTTAGACAGTTGATTTTAAAGCAAATTTCTTTAAATTTAAATGTTAAAGAGTATATCAATGGGACTATATTAATTTCCTAAATTTTAAATGCAGATTTATGGTTTTTAAAACGTGATTTACAGTGTAATTTATCATTTTCCACGGTTGTACACAAAATTTCAATTCAAGTTTAATTTTTGACTAAGTATTCAAAATTCTGATAAAATGTATAAAAATGTTCAGCATTATCAGAAGTTTTTATTATTTATGAAAATGTTAGAGTCTCTTGGAAATGTCTCAGATCTAATTGCGATGAAGGATGAAAGTTGATGTGTGGGGAAATAATTTTCAAGTTTCTGTTTTAAAAATTATTAAATTAAAAGAAGCAATAATATTTACTTATAATATTATTTAAATAGACACCTTTAGTCTATTTGTTAAAACTTAAACTAAAATTTAATGATATACAATGACGGATATTATTTACAATATCTTGCATTTATTAAAAATAAATTCCTTCCAATGGAAATGCTTGTAGGAAAAAAATATTTTTGAATTGAAGAATAGTAAAATTATTTTAATAAATAAGTTGAAAAAGGGGAAAAAATCATATTGAATCATTATAATTCATTTGCTAACATGAAATATTAAAATATAATCTTATTGTATCGGATGTAAAACTTTATACATAGAACTAATTGAACCTTTATTGTCCAGATTTTAAAGGAATAAAATAACAACCTGAATCTTTGGAATGATTTCATGTATTGTTAAAGTCATGCCATTTATATAGAGAGAAATGTAGTTTTTATGAATAAAATTATGCAGCTGGAATTAGATGAATATTTTTGGTTATAATTATAAAAATAAAATATTATTTCTTTTGAATATTTATATTACAAGAAACATCAAGTATTATTTTGTTCATAATTTCTGTGTATTTAAGAATTAAATGAAAAAAAGTTGGAACACTTTTCTTAGAGAATCATTAATAAAAGCAAAGGCTTATTTTGATATTAAAATATGCAAATTTAGTGTAAAAAAACTAAAATAGCTAATTTAATTCATTTCTTAGTGTAACGAGATTCCTCTGACGAGTGCAGAATGTAAGAATTCCAACAATTTGGAAAAGCGAAGGCGACTCTTTATTTCACTAGAAAACAATAAACAAGGTTATAAAAAAAACTATATATTAAGAGAGCAATTTCAGAAATAAACAAAACATAAACAAATAGTTAACAAAACAATGACCCTCCAAATGCAGATGAATAGTACGTTTCGCAATTAAAAATTTTATGAAAGAATTCACTCTTTATGCATGCCACCATTTCACCTTTTATAGTTACTCAACAGTTGTAGAATTTTCTAGAAGTATCTTCGAATTTCATCAGAATATTGCCATGATTTCCAGAATAATTATTTCACCCCGTCAAAAAGGTAAAATTTGCCGTTATCGTTATTTCTCGAGGTTAATAAACGTCATCCATTCAGTATCTGTAAATCTATTTTCTTTACGGTGAGATTGAATGTGTAGGGAAATGATATTAAAGATTTGAATATCTACATGAATCTTCATCATGCTTTTGTTCTTAAATGAATCTTTTTTGCTACAATTATAAAAGTAATATCTAGGATAAGTTAATATTTACCATTGAGCAAATGTCAAGTATTTTTTCATATGTGACTTTTAAATATATATAAGAATAAGATTTAAAAAATTGCAAAATGAAGATAATTCAAATAATATAATTTTTAATAAACAGCATAAGAAATAGAATGCTATGGACAAAAGCAAAATTCATTTTAAAATAAAATAACATATTTGTTAATATTTGCATCGAAAAATGTTTCACATTCTATTGGCAATTTAATAGAGTTACGATATTAAAATTATTTTGTCTGAACTTGTTTCGCCATTGGCTCAAAGCTAATTTGGAGAAGATTTCAAAAAGCAGGAATGCTTTATACGTATATATTATTGTTTGCAAAGGATGAAACCTGCCTGCAGGTGAGAAATATGTTTCACAAATATCCAAACACTATAACAAGCAATATAGATTCAGATATTGCTAGAGAGGAGAATTTACAAATATTGACTCTTTTAAAAGATTGCATTTGATTTGCATTTTTCATCGCAATAGAATTTGTTAACTCTCAAAAGCGGGTATACTAAGGAAATTGATATCTCTCTTTCAGATATACATTTTTAAGGATTCAGTTTAAATATAAAATGTGTGATTTATTTATTTATTTTCTCTACTTCTGAAAAAAGAATATTTTAAAAGAAAACTCATGGTCTTTGTAAATCAGAATTTTAATCTCATTTATTAGATACTTTTGACTAATAGATCGATGGCTAAATGGTTTGTCATTACAATGCTTGTTAAAAGTTTCAATGAAAAATGTTATGGAGATTTCTCTTTTAACAGAATTTTTCCTAAAATTGTTTTAAATTTCAGATGTTGATAGACATGTAACTTATATTTTTTTCACAAACTTCAAGACATTCTGTTCATTGTACAATATCTCTCTCAAATATTCGGTCAGCTTACGCAAAACGTTAATTTGAAATTAAAGCAGAAGTGATATAACTTCAATGAATACCTTTTTTTGCTGAAACCAATATGAGCATATAAAATTGAACTCTCAATATTTCAAATAATGATTTCTCTGATTCATCATTAAATTCGTGCGAAGGTTTGGAGAGAGGGTGCCAATTCAGGCCTCGTCCTCCTCATCGACCGTGCTTCCAAATTATGAGAGCCTTCCCACATTAGCTTATGTTTTAAAACGGGATGTTAATATTTTCAAAGTTTTTTATTTTCATATACCTTTTTTTCTTATCTTTCCATATAACAAACTTATAATTATAAATATCAATGCATAATGAATTTAATAAAAAATAAATATTCATAATGATATTTTCGTATGATTTTTCAAATTTCCTTCTTGTATTAAGAGGAACGAATGATAAAAAATAATATTTTTTACATACTTACATTTCACTCAGTTAATGAAAGAAGAAAAAGATGAAAAGTCTATTTAGAAATACCTAACGTCAGGATTATTTAAAATATAAAATATTTAAAATACCTTATTCTGTAGAAAAAAATTATCTAATCAAGATTCTTTCATGTGAATAAATTCCAAGAAGAAAGATGGAAATTAAAAAACAAACAAACGAGGAACCTGTATTGTGTCTTAATGAAACTTATGCAAGACATATTTTTAATTTTTTTAGTGTTTACTTTTGAGAATACTTTGTTTTTTTTTCGTTCGTTGTAAGAAATGTATTCAATAAGAAGATAACAAAAAAATTAGGATGTTGCATAAAAGCGAGTTATATAATTAGAGATTGCATTGATTTTATAAGAGTTTTTAAAATCAAACTAGCATGTAATTTATGAAGGAATTTATCCATATATTTAGAAATACAAGTAAAATCATTTCAAAATTTTACAAAAAGATGGCTCAATATTCAAATAATGTAAGTGGAGTTTAGTACCTAATATTGTCTTATAGAAGCTTCTATTAGCTCTAAAGATAATGTTTTTAACAATGTTTACCACTTAATTTATAGCCTTTATCTCTGTTATAATTAACTTGGTAATATAGATTTTAATATTTTAGGGTAATAATTTATAGCTAAACTGCATATTTTTTAGTATACAATGGGGTTAGCTCTTCAAGGCAAGATTCTGTCATCTTTTTAAGGAAGTGTTGATTGTATTAATTCACGAAATTCTTAAATTAGCCATGATGACTCATTGAATTTATGATTATATTATATCATTATCATTTTTGATTTTATTAGTCGGTTTATTATTCTAAGTCATTTGATTTATAGACTAATGCTTGAAAAGATTTTGAATATTCTTCAGGAATAAGAAAAATTAATAGTTTTTGAAAATATACTAACGTTCAGTGATGATAATTAAGACAAAAATATTGTTTTGTTTGAAATTGTAAAATGCTGGTTACATTATAGTTCAAGGAATTCGCGTAGTATGGGAAGAAATATATGAAGATATCGGATACTTAAACACAAATGTTGAAATTAATAAGCTACACAACTCGCAGGATCTGACTTTTATTTGAAAGAAATCCAATAATTATTTTCAATTATGTTTAAATAGGTCATCATGTTGAAATTGTCATCAACATTTGTCTGTCTGTTTATCTATGCATATCTGCTATTATTGTTACAATTCTTAGATAGTTTTTGGATTTATGGGAATAGTTACAGATGAAAAAACTAAACAATCCGAAAACCTTCTAAAATTTGGCCAATAAAATTGTATTCTTTAAAACATTGTCTTTGGTATGACAAAAAGGTAGGAGGGGGATATCTGGTCAATTTCACACCAATACCGGAAAGAGTTTGCAATCATTTTGGAATGTAAGTGCTTTGTTTTGTCCACTAATTTGTTCTGCGAGTGTAGTCTGTTTTTTGTTAAGTTTAATCTTGAATTGACTTACAAAAGGCTATACTAAAGTATTATGTATAGTTAAATGAAATTTTCTAAAGTTTATTGTTTTTTTTTTTCAATTTTTATTTCGGGAGATTTTAAGGTAAGTGATCATTTGGATTCTATTCCTACGTTCATCAGAAGCAATCTCAGTCAAAGCAACAGCTTTTTGTCATTCAAAAGGACACGGGATGGGACACGTGAGATGATTGGGTGTCGCAAGGATAGGTTGTATAAAATATTCACGCTGATCCATTCACCCATATTCACTTTATCAGAAAAATACTGAATAGAATTACAACTCGTTAAAATCCATATAACTTTAAAATCTAGTCCAGCAAAAGTATTAACATAGTGCAGGCTCTTGTAAATTTTAGTAAGCTTAGACCTGAATACAGAACTACGACGCTTTATAACAAAAGAATATTGCATAAACTTTTTAATCGAATTTTCTTATTTGACAGTCACAAAGCTGTTAGAAACAGGGAGCATAAGATTGGTTACCCTTTTACTGGACATCGAAAAACAAACAGTGCTTTAATTAGGTTTCCTACAAACGAAGAGTTCTTTTAATTCTTTTAGTTTTTTTAATTAGTTACATAGAGCGTCTATTTATACATACAAAAATCTCGAAATCCCAAACTTTCTCACATATTTATAGCTTAGAGTGCAGCTGCTTTGTCATAGAATACAAAATTTAGGAATTGAATTTTCATTTTAAACATTTTTAGAATCCATGATGCTTTGATATACCAAATGATCACATTAATTTATTTTTAAAAACAAACAAAATCCCCGATTTTGCTATATCTTAGGCATTTATTAAAGAAAATTATAGTTTTGAATTCGAAATTCAAGTATCCATTGTAATAATGCATGGAAAAGCTGATATAGCTTCTCTACTTCTAAGTAATACAAGATATTCTTCAATATTATTGATATCATGTTACATGTTTACAACATTACTTGAAACGATATCTTAAAAAAGTAGCTGGTATAGTTGATTTACTTTTATAGATGCTTTATAAGTGAATTTCGAAATGGGGAAATTAATGTTAAGTCGCATTCAATTTTACAAATATCTTTTATTTTTATTATCAGAAAAATTATTGGAATTATTGGTATGTTTGATTCAAAATTCAGAAATTATGTTTGATTCATTATAATTTGTAAAGAAAACTTAAAGGAAATCAAGATTAAAATGTTCAGTTTTTCATTGTTAGAAAATAATTTTATTTCCATAGATTCTTATTCAAATTTTAGTGGTTCTTTTATTTACTTATTACAATTAATTTCTTAAAACAAATAAATTTTTCCATCTTGAAAAATGGGTTAAAATTTTCTTTTTTACTTAAAAGATTTGCTTGTATTTTTGAAAGTTTTTAAAATTTTCAACACACACAAGTGCATATTGTGCAAAAATGTTTCGAACCTTATTCTTTATTTTTTACAGCATCTAATTTGTAATCCTCAGTTTTTATTTTGAAATTATAATGTATCCCAGAATTAATGTGGAAAATATACAAAAATAAATAAAAAAATAAAAAAATACAGGTATGTCTCCCGAAGCTTTTCACATACTCTCCAATACAAGTCTTATTTCCCTTTCTTTGCATAAAATTGGGTAAGACTGTATTTTATTGGAGAATAATAGTTACGAAACATAGATTTTCTACAATTTTTATGGAATCTATCTAAAGAACATATGTTTTGGGCCTCTTTCTGCCTGCCGATTTAAACCTAAATTTGATGCAAAATTACAGTTGCAATTAAAAGACAACGCATCAAATGCCATTTACGTTCATGAGTTATTCTGTTTACATGCATGAGAAAGCACAAATCGATAGAAGGCCATAGGTTTGTATTTTTGCATGTACCATCAGAAAATATTTGCTCAAAATTTGATAAAAATCTATATTTTAGATGCTAAACTTATGCGCTAAATTTTATGTATCTGACTTTTTGTATTTTGTAGTTATCCAGTTCACTTTTACTCAGGTCAGTTCAACTATATTAACGTCCCATTTTAAAGCAGCTCTAAGGTTATTTTGGGGCATATTTCATAATATTGAACCTCGGTCAGAACGAGAACGACATCTGAACTGGCACCTCCTCTGCAGATTTCAGTGAGGGGAAGTTTGGTTCTGACGGATTCACTTTTATTCAAATAAGCAGATATGAGAGATTTGGATTTCAATAACTGGAATATATATCACTTATAATTTGATAGAAATCTACAAATTTGGCCATAATTCTATTTATCATATTTCTGCCATTTTAGTCAAAATGTTTTTGAGGTATATTCAGAGAAAACAGTATTTTACCAGAATACATTTTTTTTTGGATTCTGGGAAGTCTGCAATGTGGAGATTAGCCAAAACCTCGAATTCCAATTTTTTTAACATTAAAATAATGATTCCATATTTCATTTAGTTGGAAGTAAAAGCAGTCGCAAGTTTTAATATTTTCTCACACATTTGCATCAAATAAATATTCTCGTCTGTACACTTTTCATCAGTTAGTTTTTACACATTTCTCCTAAAGTTTTTTTTTTCATTTACAATTTTTTCTTATGCTACAGTAAAATTATACTTTCAACAGAAAACTATGAGGAATCTAATTTATATGTGGTCGTTATAAAATGCTGGTGAAGCGTGAAGTTTGGAAATAAGTGCTATTTATTTATACGCTTTCTGTGTAGACGCAAGTTTACCAAGTACTTCACAAGAACCGATTTAAATGTATCTCCATGAATATTAATGTGCCCACTCAGCATTTTAAAACTTTGCTAGAAATTTGAAAATGCGTCTGAGGTGTTTTTTTTTCTGGCTGATCTTTATTAAAGGTTTTTCTCCTTATGAAGAAATAATTATTATTTAAATTTTTTTTATATCTTCCTGGTTTTGTTAATTTTATTTTCTTCGAAATGTTTCGTTATCGTATTTTTAATATTTTTTTAAAAAAAAGTTTATTAGCTTTGGTGATATACGTGAAGATTATATTTTATCTAAGTAATAAATACACAGTTTTATAAAGTGATTTTTTTTAAATAATAATTTATATTCTAAAAGAATATTTTTCCTCTGTGAAGGAAAGTCTACATTGCCACACTTCATGAAAATAGAAATTTAAATGAATATCTCATTTGTAATAAGCAGAAAGGGCGGTTTATAACTGATAAAATGTATTACATATTTATTATATTTGGCACTGGTTTATATTATCTTAATGTCTCTGATGCAGTTAATTGGAAATAACTTGAAACATATCAAGATGTAAAAGAATATTTGGCAGCGACCTTGTCTTGGGGTCACGCGTTTTCTGCGAGATCTGGGTGTCGCGTGTGGTTGTTATCTACCCTTTATTCTACCTATGAGGTGAGTGAAAGATCCCCATTTAAAAAGGGGTTGTGCTCATATGAAGTATCATCTTCATATGAGTTGGAAGTCAGACTTCTGCCCTCTAGTGCTCAGGAGCTTTGCCCTTAGGAGGTATTACGCACTCGGCTTAAATTGCTGATATTCGTCAGCGGATTTCTAAAGTGCCATAAGTAACAACAAAGGAATGCTTATAAATGTTTCAAAATCAAATGAAATTATTTTTTTCCTCTTTCATTTGAATAGAAATTATTTTAGATGTTTTCAAAATTAGATTGATAAAAAGGTATTGTACAATTGGGAATGCTTTTTTTCATATTTTCCTCTCGATTTATAAATAGCAATTTTGTTTTTAATTATTGTTTAGTTAATTTTGTTTTTAATTATTGTTTAATTAATTTTGTTGTTAATTATCGCTTTCTTGAAAACTTATCCTTTACTGGTGGGCACTTTTATAGTAATTCAATAAAATAAGGCAAATTAATAAAATCGGTTATTAATAATTAACAATCATTTTATAAACTAATGTTGAAACCTATTAGATGAGAACATTTAAATATTTGTTCATAAAATTTCAAAAACTGCAAATTAATAATATTAATTTTAAACAAACTTATAAATATATTATTATTTTTAATCCAGCATATTTCAGACAGTGATAGTTTTCTGATTAATATTAAAATAATCACAATAAAAACTCTAGTTTCATATAAGTTTTTCTTCTTACTGTTGAGTAAGTCTTAAGTCCAGCTCATATTTTAATATTGATAATTCTTTCATACCAAAACATCAAGCGAAAAATGCAAATCTGAATTATTTGATTTTTATATAAAGAATATTAATTGCATTCCTTTGTCATTGAGATACCTTGATCTCAATTAAAAGGCTGTCAGACAGACTTTCTGGGAGTGAATTTGTTCAAACTGTCATACACATTTACAAATTCGGTTGTAAGTTCGTATGTGAAATTCCATCTATCCAGCTCAATAAGATTTCAGCTATGGAGTTCACAGACAGAAAGACAGATGGGCAGACATACAAACTAACGTAATGTTAAAGATGTGTGTCTTTATTTAATTCAGGGAGGTATAAAATTTTGATATCCGGCGAATTCTGAAACTCAGTTTTTTTTATGATCTCAATACTTTCTCTATCGGCCGTGGTAGCCTGGTTGGTAGAGCGTCAGTATCGTAACCGAAGGGTCGTTTATAAAGTCATCAAAACAGTAAAATTGCAACCACTCTCTTGGACTCGTGAAGAATTCTTGTTTTTTACAGGACATGACCCTTTCCCGTCTTTTCTTCACCGCTTTCATCTATCAGCAAAGGATTACTGCTCTTATGGAGAAATCGGCGATCCCATTCACTTTGCGACATCTTGCCCTTTCACTCTTTCATGGCACCTCAGAAAACCCTCATCATCGCTAGAAAGTCTGTGGTACAAAAGAGTCCTTAGTAATCCTTCTTCCAAAAGTAGAATCATAAACAAGATTAGATTCCTAATAGACCAGGAAGAGCTGCTTCAATTAGAGTAACTCTACTATCGCTTAGGACACCATTTAATACAGCTCGTAATTTATCCATAACTTATTTTACATCCCCCTCTCAATATTTTAAACTCTTTTGGGCATTCATACTGTATATAACTATGCTCATTCATCCAGTTTTTTGTACTCAAGAATTTCAGTCTAGCATTTATCATCACTTGTTATGTTGTATTTTCATGTATTTAGTCATTTTTCTGTATCTTTCAAGTTCATTGTTGTGTACTTTTTTTTGTTAATAAAATCCACCTACATCTATACCAAACCGGAAAGGGGCCACATGAGCTCAAGAAACCGAGGTGTGGTGTGGTGTTAAATGTTAACCGAAAGGTCGCGGGTTCTGTCCTCGTCTTGGTTAAAGACCGCCGTGTTGGCTAATGGCAGTTGGGGCACGTTAAATATGTCGCGACTGCAAAGTCCTCCACGTTCCCCAAACAAATGATACCTCTGGGGGCACTAAATCAGGGATAAGTCGGTCTCTGATTTGGATCTAAATTCTGACATGCGGATGGATGAATGAGTGTATAAATGACCGCCCCTAAAAAGGGTTGTGTCGTGTGTGTTCGAGCGAAATCGTACTTTCACCAGGCGCAAACGTCTACCTTAATTCGAAAGAGCTCCGCTCATTCGGGCTTGGTACGACCAAGTGGCATTAGACCCACCCACCCACTTTCTCTATACTTCATATACGAAAGAAAAAAGGAATATTAAAGAAAATTGTATTAAAGTCATTTTTTGGAAAATAGTTTCATTGCAAAAATTCTACTGAATTAATTCGAAATTCAAAAGCAAATCACGTTTTTTTAAGTATTTCATTAAAAAAGTTCCAAGATGGTATAATTTATTTAACTAATATTGCGAAGAAAATTTGTTCCCTTTTTCTCCTTTTGGTACGTAATTGCATTTTCAGACAACAGTTATGAAAACATTCGAAATAAAACTAATTGGAAAGAATGTTTTTTTTTATCGAATAAATTAATAGGATCGTAAAAATTAATATGTTCAAATTAAATAATTTAATTACTGTTTTTATGAGGAAAGGCATTCTAATTTAGGTCAATATAGAATGAAAATTGAAGAATTCCTTATAAAAAAAAACAAATGATTTCTCCATCTCTTTCGAAGTATAATATAATTCCTTTGATGGAACATTTATTCAGATCAAACGATAATTAATTGAAATAAACGAAAAAATTTTGCGCAAAATAGGACTAATGTGACATATTTATTCGTTTAAAAAATACTATGAATTGTAGGATTATAAGCATAAATCAAATGCTTCTTTCAAATATTATTTGAATACGTAATGATATTAATTAATTAATCTAGCATATAAAAGTGAATTTTTGTTTGTTTGTATTTTATGCGCTGCCTTACCATTAATTCGTTTTTTGCCAATTATATTGCATGCACTTGCTCGAATGTTATAGGCATAGTACAATTATCATATGTAATATAAAAAAATGAATGTTCCTACCTTATGCGCTGCCTTACCGTTCATCAGATGGCGATAAAACTGTGTCAACCTATTAATTGAAGCTAGAAAAATTCATGTTTTTCACATGGCCAGTTGTATGTTGGATGTTCACAAGTCGGGAAGCCAAGAGATTATTTGTTTTTACCGAAGAAAATAAAACAAAAATATATTGTTAATCTTGAAATATACTTGAATAACGAAGTAAAAATAAATAAATAGAATAAATATTATTCATACTTCTCCTTTATATATCTTTCAAATTGAATGAATGTATGCATTGTCGACAAGAAAATAAATATTATTCTTTTTATCATTTCAAATTAAACAAGTCAGCAATTTTAAATTTCAAACAGCATTTACAAAATTATTTCTTCTCCTCTGGTTGCCAGCTACTACGAAATAAAAAAATAGTTAGCTAATACTTCATTCACTGAGCCATAATAAATTGAACCAGGCGAAAAGAAATGTCCCTAAGCTCTATAAGCTATATCAATTAACCACAAGAGAAAGGACGATAATAAGATAGTGCCAGTCTCTTTGCCATATCAATTAGCCACAGGCAGGAAGGGAAAGAATCTAAGTCAGTGTTCCACTAACTGAACTATACCATTTAATCACTGAGTTAGATTAAATGTATTCCTGGTCCTTTAGTCTGTATTTAGAAACGTATAGTCATGTACTGTGTGTTCTCATACTCATGTATTTCAGATTCTCATATGTTTTAGCACGATATGAACTGACAAATTCTTTAGGAGAGTTTCTAACAATTTTAACATTTAACTATTAAGATTTTTTTAAATAATTTAATTGTATTAAAATTTTAATGTATATTTTATTTAGTTATTTAATTGTATAATGTAATGACTAACATAATGTATATTTTAAAGCATTAATTAATGTAATGTACGTTTGATAACTAAATGTATATTTTATAACTAAATATAATTTAAATTTTACTTAATTGCTTTAATGTATAAATTTTTGTCAAAAATAATGTTACAAAAACCTGGAATTTCAGAATAAAGTACTTCAAAGTTAAATATAAATAAACTTATAACCAATCGAATGTCGTTGCGAAGATTTTAAATGAGGAAATACTTTCTAGAAACAAAATGCATCATAAAATGTTTTGATTAAATTTTGTTGTTAAACTAATTTCTTATTTGGTTGAAGATTAATCAAACGTTATTCTTCGGTAAAATACAATGTTATTGGGAAATTAATTTTTTCTTCCTAATAGTAAAAGCCTTTTCTCACTTTTTATAACGTTAATCATAAACTTTGAAATACGAACACAAAATAGAAAATGAAAAAGCACTTTTCAATTTTTTATAAAAGCCTTCCTAAAGCTTTTTATTTCAAAAGTAAATATTTGTATCTCTTTTCATAAGTGAAAAGAAAAAAGAAATATAAGATAGCCTTGGTCGATAACCATACATTTATTGCTTTTCAATTCTTATAAGCAATTTTAAATCGAAAATTGCTTTTACAGCAATAAAGAAACCCAGAGCATCGAAATGTTTCTTCAAAATCTATTTAAAAGGGTTATTCCTTTAAGACATCATTAGTAAAAGCACGCGAGATTTGCATTTATATTGAATGAAACGTTTCATGATTTGTAAACAGTAGTAACATAATGAGTTTTCTTCATGAACGCACTGTCACTTTACCAGTTCATTACAAAACAATCTTTTGTGATAAGAGATTTATGTTTAAGGAGTAAAATATGTAAAGACTAAATAGACTATTTTTCTTTGTATAGAAAATAGCTTGCCATAGAAATAAATAAAAATTGCATTTTATATTTTAGCCTCGTTCAGGGAGCAAATGATTCACTGAGAATATTAGTTGCGTTTAGTTATAATTTGTTAAATTTTCCTTTAAATCATATTTTTATGCATTAAATAAGGATATATATTAGAATCTTGCTATTTCAAAGCTTTAGACTTGTTTTGTTTAATATGCAATTTAATTTCCTGATTAGAATCAGGATCATAATGTCATTATATTTTTGAGCAAAATCTGTCTTCTGAATGCAAGTGTAGTTTTTCGTTATACCGTAACTTTGCTCTCTAATATTTTATGTAATATATGGAAATAATAAACAGAAAATGTCCTTACATTTCAAAAGTAGATTAAATGTTTGATGAACCAATAATATCGGTTTGAATCTTCAAAAATGACAATATTATTGAAAATTTTACAAAATAAAAGAAACATTTTTAAAAATTGTAAAAATTGTCAAAAATTTTATACTTTAGATAAATGGCATGGGAAATTGAAATGGTTTCTGATAATCTTTTAAATAGATAGTTTAAAAAATTTAAAACTTAGTTTTATGTGGTAATATTTTTGGAAATTACTGCAGAAAAAAATCTGAATTCTTAATAAATTTACATTTAGTTGACATTCTGTTATAAAATTTCAAACAATTTCTTAGAAACTCTTCCATTCTCTAGAGTATTTATATACAACTTTTTTTCAAAGTATTTATTTGCCAATATGGAATTTTTGGATAAAATTTTCGGCCTGGTTTGTCCAGAGTCAACAAACATACACTCTCCTTTATAATTAGAATAGATCGATAGAGAAATGTCTCCATTGGATTTTCCTTTGGGTGGTAGATGCGAAATGAAATACCTTTCACAGGTAGAAGTCCAACCTCCATGGAGGTTCTGGCAACTTTTCTCTTCCTCGAGTAGAGTAAAAGAATAGATCTCCACTACCATAACCAGATTGAAGACTAAACATCTGAAGGGAATGAAAATATCTCCCAATGGTCATCAAAGTTACAGGAGTTGTCCTCACTGCACATATACTGAACTTTCTCCCGACCACATCTTTGATCGCCCTGCCATATTGGCGAAGCTCGTCAGAATCCATCTCGATCCCCTGCATCAACACCTCTATTCCACGGGAATTATGGATGTGGCTAGAGCTGTCTTGGACACTTTTGGAACAATTTGATCCCATTGCACCACTTTTACTAAACAAGACAACAACAGCAACATTAGAATAAATATATAAGTCGGTATGAAGTGAAAAAGGTTTCAAGAAATCTCAGCGAATGAATTCCAATAAACATTTGTTTCAAATTTTATCATTAGCTTTAAGTAAATGAAAAAAATCTTTAAATGATACTTAAGCTGAATAAAGGCTTTAACATTGCATTATGTACAGAGTGGTGTGGATCAAGAAGAGCTACGAATAACCGAAAAGCAACATGAGTACCATGGATGTTGTGCATACGATATACAATTTTTTTTTCTTAATTTGCGATTATTCAGTAACTTTTCCGACTTTGTTGTGTTAGTGGATACGGCAATTTTAAGTTCAGACAAAGAAATATTTGAAAGGCTTTGGAAAAATGGTTCGAATGATTTACAAAATGCAGCCTAAAATGTCTTTTTATTTAAAAAGCTAATTAATTCACACGCACACGCGAGCATACCCTTATTTATTGACTTACGCTTCTAATAATAAAGATAAATGAGTGAATGAGTGTGGTGCTTTCTGCAGATTTGACTACAGCCAACAAATTTCGCTTTGACAGCATATGTAATGTAAAAGGCCCAAACAGACAACTTAGAACAATTAAAAAATATTAGAATTTTTATTCATTAAAATTAAGCAGAGTCCTGGAGTTTTTCCTTGATAACTTTCAAGAATATTATTGCACAAAAATTGATTTTAAAAAGCTCCAAAACTTTAAAAAATGCCCTTTCAATTAAGTCAATTTAATAATCTTAGGAATTTTTATTGAATTTTGTCAATTTTGTTTGCCTAATTTCTAAAAATAGATTACATTGCTGCCCTAAAATTCGAATCGTTTTTAATCTTTCATCAAATATTTATCGTTTGATTTTTGAACATTGCTGAAAATTAAAAAAAGAAAGGCCCAGTTTAATAAAAAAATGTAAAGCATGAAATTTGCATTCGAGCAAAATTTAAAAGACGGATGAGCCGGATATTCAAGATTTTAATAGCTCAATGATGAAATAGGGTTAGTCTAAGTTAAAAATGATCATATACACAATAAATAGAAGTAAGACAATTAAAATGACACGACTTCAATGTTTGAGACTATTAGTTGCTCAAACATTAAAGTCGCGTCTATGAGATTTAATCAAAATTACATGAAATCAATATCCTGTGTGAACCAGCTGGACTCCAAAGATGGGTAGTATGTTGTATAATGTTTATAAGATATAAGGGATTTTAAAAAATGTTAAATTTCTCATTGTATAAAAGCATTATTATTTAAAGACGAGGACTATTTGCAGCAGTAACATGTTAGGATTTTAAAATTTCTTCAAAAATCAAAAATATTCCAAATTTAAAGGTTGTATTAGCTTAGATAAAAATAATCTCTTAAATAATTAATAAATATAAAAATATTCCCTATTATTTAAAGCAGTGAAATATCAAAATATCTCAGCTATTAAAAACTGAATTTCTCACAGACAAGGATATATTTGTTCCAGTTCCCTATTTCTCCCAATTAAGTCGTGTAGGGAAGGAAGTATACAATGGCAAATAAAAGTACTAAGCAAATTTTATTTTAAAATACTTGCTCGATAAAACTGGAGTCAAAAACCAAACAAATTGCTTCATTATTTAAAAGGTCGAAGAAACTATATATTCAAAACTTTAATAAAGGTTATTTTTTTCAATACGTATCTTTTTCAAAAGACTTTGGGTTTTTTTTGTTATTTATTTCAGTAGCACACAAGCCTATGGTGTCACTTTAAATCTGCAAAATTCTTTCTCCTTTTGTGGTAATAAGATATAATTTACATGTTGCTGGAGCATTCAACCGATGGGTTTGAGATCCAAATAATGAACGTATTTACAGGAAAGGGATACAAAATAATAAAGATAAAGGCTAAAGTAACGAGGAGAATAAACTTACTTGCATTTTTTTTCTTAAAATTTTTCTTGTATAGCATCTTAGTTAAGAGTTAATATTGAATTCTTTTTCTAAAATATGGAAAAATTATTCAGACCGAAATTCCGATTAAAGATTTTGTTTTGTATTTAGAACGATGCAATTTTGATTCAAAATTTTCTTTAAGAAATTATTACTATATTATATTTATAGAGCATATTACACAGATTATGAATAATTTTTGAAGGGGCATATTACTTAAATAATTGTATATTGAACAATAGTTATTTGCTTCGGATTGTTCAAAAATGAGAAACCTTGAACCAATGTTCAAAGGTAAAATTTGGAAATATAGATTATTATTTTTCAGGGAAAGGTTATTAAAAATTGTCCAATATAAAACACAAGTTAATTTTATCTCAATTATTAATATTAATTTTTTTTGTATTGTGTAAACTGCATGTTCATGGAGGCACACACGTCAAAGAATATAGAAGTGATGAATATTACCTCGTTAATGTTTATAAGTTGGCATAACATTTGTAAATTGCGATTTGTCAGTTTATTTCTAGATCATTTTAAAATTAAAATGATTAGTGTTTCAGGTTATCAGTTCTATTTCTATGTATTTCACCTTTAAATTTAAGAAAATTTAAAATATATTTTATAAAAATATTCTTCATCACTTTAGTTACTATGCTCATAATTCATGTTTTGCGAAGAAGTTCAGTGCAGTTAGATGCATGCATAATCTTTGCTATTATTAAAAGTAGATTTTAGAAAATAAAGTTGGATAAATAAAACAGCAACTCTAAAATAATGTAATACTAAGAGATTTCGTTTCGCAGAATCGAATTAAAAAAATAATTTGCTTTTACCTGTAAAAGATTTGCTATGGGAAATTCATATTGCATTAGAAAAAAATTGAGAACAAGAAGTTAAAATTTTGTTCAAAAATTCGATTCATTTAACTTTTTTTTATTCGTATTTCCATAGAATTTGAACGTTTTCAAGAGAAGAGAAAAAAATGACATTTTAAATTCATTACAATATCTGATTTCATCATGTATCATTTTCGCTTTAAAAATATTTACTAAAATGTTTGAGAGATCTTTTGAAAGATCTTTTTATGAAAAAAACCCATATAGATACAGAAATAAGTTCTATGGAGTTAAAAAAGAGTTGGATGATGTTGTATTAATTTAATAATTAAATTATTTAATCATTCAAATATTGTGAAAAGTTTCATATTTCGCAAAAATGATCATAATTCATAAATAATCATAAATGATTTCGCAAAAAAGTCATAAATTTTTCTCAACCTTAGTTTAAAGAATTAAATTAATTTTACTTTCTTTTAAATGTTTAAAACCCTTTTTTTGAGAAATTTATTTAGGAAAAATTATTTTTTGTTCTACTTTTTTTGACAATTTGTGTAATAAAACGTTCAGTTTCTCAGTTTCAAAATAAATAAATAAATAAATAAACACCTTAATTTTTTTCTTCAAATTTTGTAAAAATACAAACTTTGAACTTTTGCACTTTTTAAAAGATGATATTATTTTTCATACTTGAAATTCCTTATCAGGCTCTGACAGGAAAGAAAAAATAAAAATAAATGTAACTACTCGGAAGTTTTTAAAGAAATAGAGAAAAAAATTACGAATCTCTTTCATTTATTTGAAATTTTCTGTAAAGGTTTTATCATCAGATCATCGAGTTGAGTTGAATAATATTATGAGGTTTTAAATATATTTATATAGAATACCTTAATAAAGTGATGAGAATGATGATGTATTTTAATCGTTTACCTCGGAAAGGAGCTTTGTGGGTAAAGACCCCTGAGCACTCGAGGCCAGAAGTCTGACTTCTAGCCCATACGAAGATGACACTCACACATTCCGACGCGCAATCCTTTTTTATAGGGTTAAAGGTTACACAGTCAAACACACATTAATTGTTGCAAACGAATTCAATCACATGATATGTGGGCGGAGCTATCCGCGAAACGCACGTGGTATCGTATGTATATGCATGTAAAAAAATTGTAAGTTCAACTGTGTGTGTGTATGTAATATGGTTTGGTTTTCATGACGGTAGCTTCTAGAATGGCTAACCGAATATATCTTGTCTCGGAGTATAATTTGAAATTATGTTTTTACTCGGATTGACTGCTCACATGTCTTTATCTAAGATATATACGTTGTTAAATCTTGTTAAGTTTGCTGTTAAAAATAAACTGCTTTAAAAGACAACCAGCTCGTCATTCCTTGGAATCTCGTATATTTTAACTAGGTGATATAACATTATTTATTTTTACTCTTTACTTCATTTTAGGAATTTTTTAATAATTCTAAAACATGCATATTGCTACTTCTCGAAGTATTTTTGAGCCAAATTTTGTAACTAAATAAAACCATTTCATTCTATAAAATAATATTCTTCGTTATTAGTAGAAAGGATACAGATATTGTTTGTTCCTTACCCCCCTTTGATTGAACATCAATTTAAACCAAATCCTAAGAGATCGGGGGGGAGAGGGGTGCAGCAGTTTCTGAGAAGGAAAGGACCCCTGAGTAATCGAGGGCAGAAGTCCGACTTCTGGCTCATATGAAGACGTTACTCACACGTTTCGATGCACAACTTTTTTTTACTGAGGGGATTCTTTCACATACCTCCCAAATGGAACCCAAGGTAAAGAACAATCATGCTTGAACCAGGAAGTCTAGATCATAAGGAAGAACAAATATGCCCGAATCAGGACGCTCAGATCATGCGTAAGACGCGCTTTCCCTAGGCCAGGGCGCCCACACCCCAATGGAGTTACATTAAAAAAATTACAAATATTAAGTTTTGAATTTATGGAAATATTTCATCTACAGAATGATTTTTGTTGATGCTTCTCAGGCAATGAATAATAAAATAATAGACTTTTTAAAAGATTCCGATGATACAGTTACTTAAAAGCATAGAACTGCTGAAACGAAAGCGAATATCTTAAGCTTGTTATTTTTCTGGTTTGACATATCTGTAATGTTTTTTCAAATAAAAAAATTGCATTTAAAAAAATGTATTTTTAGCAGTTGAGTCTTGCTGATATATGTTTTTTAGAAATACATTATTTTTAATTTAAAATTAATTCCAGCTTTCAATTTGGTTCAAATAACAATTTTCCAATTATTGGAATATTTTTTTATCAAACTGAAGTCCGTTGAAAGAAAAGTGAACAATTTAAAAGATTATATTTCAGTAAATTCCCATGACAAAGCATAATACAATGGAAAATTGTTACAATATTTTTAATACAATGTGGGTTTTTTTTTTGAAAATTTAGAAATATTTTATAGCAACTTTGAATTTAAAATTAATAAAAAATGTGTTTAAAATCTGAAATCAACCATTGTTTTATGCCATTACGTGAATATGTTTTACAAATTCAGAAATAATTAATTTTTCCAACGCTTTCTATTATAACATAATAGCGTTACTAGATCTCTTTCACAAATTATGTTTAATGGAAGCTGCGATATTAAAAATTTCATCCGCTTTGGTTTATTAGACAAATTGATGTTAACTTATTCTGACATTTCTTTTCAATTACTTTTTCAAGATAATTACTTTCTGTAATTGGTAAACTAAAATTTTCAGATAATTTATGATGTAAGTTATGATTTAAATACTATTTCCAGTACACATAATTAATTTTACTATTAAAAAGATATCAGGAATTTTTATTATCTGTTTATTTATTTCATTATTAACAAACTTTTTGTAATTGCTTTATTTAAACATAGTTTTTTTTTTTCAACCCCAAAAATTTCTATTTTTCCTTTCTTTAAATTAATGAAAAAAAAGAGAACATTTACACTATTCTTTAAAAATCGAAAAAATCAAATTAATCGTTATTCCTTACACATTTTTTGTATTTTATTTCAGATCGTCCATTCTGTTTTAAAATTCTCAAGATAAACATAACGTATTAGAAAAAGAATGCGAACAAGGAAAAAAATATAGTTGCATGTTTTCCGTCCTTTATTCAAACATGTTTATCAAACAGTTGATTTTTTTCCTCGGGTTTTCACTCGTGAAGCTCTTGTTATGTAACAAGAAACCGAAGTTTCAGGATAACATCATAAAATCTTAATTTATACGCCATCGTTAAAAAAACTCTATCTGAAGCAAGATAAGATCAACACAACTTATTTGTAAGCTTTCTGTATAGATGGATGTTTACAAACTTCTTCCTAAGGACTAATCTAAACGCAGTGCAATGAATATTTATGTGCATGCTAAAAAACTCTCTTCAGTTAGAACTTTTTTAATACTTTTTCTTATCTTATTTTTGCAAGCTAGTTAATTGTTTTTTCCTTTTATTTTATTCAACCCAAATTTTACCTGATCCACTTCTTGTAGAAATGAGAAGTAATTACAATTTTATTGGCCATGCCTTTTGATTTTATTTTATCTCTGTTAGTATTCAGTGAGAATAAAAAATATCTACGCTAAAAAATATGCTTGTTTTTGAAGAATATTTTAATAGTTATTTAAATTTTGAAACTATTCAAGAAATATGTGGGGAGAGAATATTGAGCTTAGATTTTTAAGAGATATTTTCTCTGTGATGAGAAAATTTAAACTCCAGATAAATATCGTTTGTATAGTAATGAAAAGCAAGAGAATGTCAAGCTAAATACATCTGCATTTGATTCTTGATTTCTTCACGTTTTTTTGTGGTAAATTGCATTATTTTCTGTTGATTCATCCATAGAGTACATTTTTGCATTTAAAATATTAATAACATATTGTTATTTTCCAAATAAGGATTAATAGAACAATATATGAAATATATGTAATGTATGTATGTGCATATAAGAAATGTATGAAAATTTAAATCACAATTCTTTTCATCTGTATATTTATGCATAAAAGGAACATAAAATAAATAATTTTTATTCCATTTAAAGAATGATTCAATCATTGGTTTCTCTAATGGAATGTCCAACTTATTTGACAATGAATAGATGGTATATACTAAATGAAAAATCGATAATTGTTCTGTTATGCCAGTGTCCCAAAAGCAGAAATTGACAAGCTGCCTTGAAACAGTCCCACCCATAACAAGATTTATCATTAATTACAGTGATTAAATTTCACAACGACGAATGATAAAGTATTTGTGTTTGACAAGAATTAAATTATACATTAAAATGTTGAGTAACACTGATAGCAATAATTTTAACACAAGAGGCAGCAATAACTTTGATTGGACATCACGAAATTAATGCTTGTTCTGATTTATATTTATAAATAAAAATGACTAATTGACTTACTAATAATGAATTAACATTGACTTTCTGAGGCAGTTCCTATTTTTATCTAAGAAGTATTTCAAATAGGCAGATTTAAATATTCATATATCAGAGAATGTTTCTATCTAATATTTTCTAGGGTTTTTCACCATTATATTTCTATATGTAGGAGATAAACTTTTTAAACCATCTGAAATACCATTTTTCAGAAACGAAATAGGTAACTTGAAGCAGTACTGCGTTTCCATCTGTCTAAAAAGAAATACATAGTCTCATTCAAAGGAATGCATATAATTAAGACACAGTGGATCTAAAAGAGATTACGCAGACAGAGATTATGTACAATCTTCAATTGATAGCTAACTAGTAATCACTATTTGTCAATTCCATTTGAATGATTTTACTTCCACAAATCCTATTTAATATTATCATAGGCCAAATAAAAGACATACTTCTTGCTTTAAAATCTAGTTAAAAATGCAAGTGCAAATTCATGCTAAACCAAGCCACAGAAAATATCCAACTTGAAGCTCAGTTATAAAAATAATTCAGATTAAATAGAGTGAAACATAATCATTTTTTAAAAAGTAAAAAGATGATTTTGTAAACACGTCTTTCAAAGGATTGAAATGTGGCTATTTTATTAGAATGTATAAAAAAGAGAAATTAATGAAATATGTCTTTCAGAGGATTGAAATGTGGGTATTTTATTAGACTGTAAAAAAGAGAAATTTATGAAACATACCTTTTAGATTGAAATGAGATTATTTTATTAGCATGCAAAAAAAAAAAAAAAAAAAAAAAACATAAAACAGAGAAATTTATGAAACATGCCTTTCAGAGGATTGAAATGTGAGTATTTTATTAGAATGTAAAAAAATTTAAATAAAAAGAGAAATTTATGAAACATATATTTCAGAAGACTGAAATATGGGTATTTCATTAGAATGTAAAAAAATAAAAATAAAAAAGAGAAATTTAGGAAACACGCCTTTCATGATTGAAATGATTTTTTTAGAATGTAAAGAAAAGACGTCGCGCTTTTTCATACTGCTCTTAACACATTAAGGACCGCAAAGAAATCTGTAAGGCATACGCCTGAGATTAAGGACCGCAAAGAAATCTGTAAGGCATACGCCTGGGACCGCACGTTTTTGGACAAACTTGTACGTTCTAAAATCATCATAACTTTGTTATTTATGAAGCCTTAACAGACGGAACGTGAAACACGAGAGAACTCGTGAGCGGTCCGTAACAGATGGGACGCGAAACACGAGAAAACTCGTGAGCGGTCCTTAATGTGTTAAAATGACGGGATGGCAAATGCTGATGCTAGTGAGGCTGTTTCTTAATCAGCTAAGAGCTGTGCCGAATTTTTTGTAAGGTAAACTACTACAACAGGGTTTAATAGAGTAAAGTTTATTTATATCTGAAAGTTCCACAGAATTTCCTATTTTAACAGAAGATAAGAGCTTTTGCACACATTTTGACATTTTTCGCTAAGAAAGTATAGTTTAAAGTTTTTTATATACTTCGTTAAATACAACTTCTTTATTCCCAGGCAGGCCCTAGGTAGGACGAAATTTTATTTAAAAATTCATTTATTTAATCATAGAAGGAATGCCATGTGAAATATATTATGCTTTAAATTCGAAAAAAGATTTTTTATTAATTTTGTGTTCATTTTATCGTTGTTTTTATTTTCAAAAATTATCACTGCTATAGCTTTAGAGTTATCTGGTTTGTGTTCAAATCGTAAGTTAAGAAAGCTTATACATATATGATAGTTAATGTATCGTAGTGACTATGGTTAATTTCATTAGTGACAATGATTCATCATAGCATCATGTGAATTCCTTCTTTTAAATAATTGTGATATACAGATATATCATGAAAAGGTCATGTTTTATGTTAAACGTTTCAAAATCTCTCGATTTCAGCAAATATGATATAACCTTTTAACAGAAAAAATTATACATTTAAGTTTTGTGATTATGTTTGGGGTTAATTAAAAAACATTGGAATATAGTTACCTTTTTGATTATTTCCGTAAAATAGAAAGTATGTATTAAGACAAAATATACAACTTAAGTGACAAAAGTATTTTAAAAATTGAAAAAAGGGTTTCATTTTTTACCTAAAAGTAAGTATAAAGTAAAAATCTACTAGTTTTGAGGTTTATCAAAATATTTACTGAAATTTCACATATAAGAAAATATTTAATTTCGGAAATAAAAAAGGACGTATTTGTATGATAATGATGTATTTTAAATAAAAAAAAATCATATATTGGGATTTGTCTGATAAATTGAACCAACATTTCAATTTATTTCACATTATGAAACACTAAAACAACTACAAAACTTTTTTAAAATTTATAAATTATTTATTCTTTACTCCAGAAACTGCTGAGCAAATTGAAAAATTCTAAAGCGAATTTAAACAAAATATATGCATTAGATTTTAAGTTATGAATTTTATCAACGATCAGAAAGTGAGATAATAGCTTTTAACAATGTAAATAGCATTAAAACGTATGCAAATGCAAGTATAAAAATCAGTGTAACATCCAAAAAATAGACCTACAAACAAAATTCTAACGGATTTATAATAAAAACTGTTCGTATTTAAGAATATAAAATTTTAAAAAATGCCATAATTTTACAAAAAAGAAATCGTTTTTTAAATGTAGTCATTTACCTTAAACTATAATAAATATTTTATGACATAGTAAAGGGTTGACTTAAAATCACTTAAGCATATAAAGAACAAAGAAAGAGTATAAACTAAGAAGGGTACTCAGTATGAAAGCCACGTCTTATCTGACAGCATTTGTTAGAATAACTTAAAAGCGCTAAGATGAACCCTTATCCCTTTACAGAATTTTGTGACAATGGATTAACGTTTGCGCAAGATTCGCTTTGTTGCCTTAGACGAAAAGCTGGGAACAATTTAAATCTCTTAATTCTACTCCCATTACTTTCTAAACTATCTTTTACCCGTGAAGCTATCCTCTCATAAAAGCAAACTCTAATGGAATTTATCTTTATCTGAAAATGAGTTTGGCGGCCTCATTTAATGAATATTTATCAAATGGATAACAGTGACTTTATAATCCATCTTGTACCCCTTAGGGACTAAAATGTACATCTCCGCTGATGATCAATTGTTGCCAGAAAATTTCACTCACTCTTGGACATAATACAAATTCTGATATTTTATTCGTATTAGTTTCGGTACTAGAACAAATGGAATGGCCACTAAAATAATTATTTGTTTATAGAAATCTGAAGTTAAAACTGACAGAGTGAATGACATCAAATTTCATGTATGATGTTATTACTTATGGCACTTGTACAAGCCCGTTGATAAAATCAATGATTTAAACTGAGTTTGTGCAGTAGCTCCTGTGGGTTAGGGTCCATAAGCATCAAGGCTGAAATCTGACTTTTTGCTCATATGAGATCATACATCTCACGGATGCAACACAGGGTTAATAACAGCCATGTTCGAATTAGGACTTGAATTCGGGACAACCAAATCAGAGAAGAAGAGGTACCTTTAGTCCAGCACACTAACAATTTCGTTAGTAAAATATGGAATACATTGCTAGATGAATTCCACACAAGAAAAAAAGTTAACAAAGGTCGATAAGGTAAAAATTGATGTACAAAGAAGGTTATCGAACTGGAAATGTTGTTTTATAACTCGAAGAAGTAATGTTGAAAAATTAAAGATAATTTTCTCTTTTACTGAATGTCATTCATTTCTGGATAAAAATTTTGCATCAATTAAAGTATTAATGATACTATGCATAATACATTTTCCATACATTCTTTGCGATTATTGGTACATTTTTGTTTCCGATAGAGTGAAGATCCCGCTTTTCGCAACTGGTGTTTCGAAATTTTTTTGCTTAATTTGTCTTGCCATTACTTTTACAATATTTCACTGTATAGAAATTTTTGCTTGATTCCTTTCATAAGTTTTAACAATTAATGTTTCAAAACAAAAAAATTATTTTACGGCAACAATGTATAATTTAAAAAAATATTTTAATGCCGGGATTAATAAACTATATTTAAATGAAGCTATCTACATATGTAAGAATCTATAGAATGCAATTCTTTAGTTTAAAGCATAAGACAGAAGTAATATTTTATACTCTTTTGCTAAAAATTTTCTACTTATCGGATAATAGTTAAAGCTGTTGAAATTAAAAATACGTTTTTACTTGTATGCGTGGGAGGAAAGGGGGTGGGGAGTAACGGAGAATTGTTATCGAATTTCAATTTAAACCTATTTTTTTCTAGCCAAGAAAGTTCCCTCATTATTTTAATAAGAATTTTAGAAAAGAAAGGTAACTTCAAGTAGAACCAGAATTCATGTTGTGAATAAAAATTTTCCGATTTTAAAATGTTTTAATTTGAACCGTTGTAAGTGACGAAACACATGAATTGTTACTGATATTCCTAACTTCTTTACTGCCCAAAGCTTTGAGTTAGGCTGATATATGCCTGATATAGGTTTATCAATCTTATTATTTGTTTTGTACAAAATTAATATATATATACTCTATTTTGCATGTTTTTCTGCATTCCATAGAATTGCAACGAACTCAAGCAAAAAATCTTCCTTAAATACAGATGAAGGTAACAGCCGATGGCAAATGAACAGCAATAAACCTCTAAAACGACAACGATTTGAGTTTTTCGACAATTGTCTTGCTCCTAAAATTCGACTGTTGATCATCAAAATATCAAGGCATGCAGCTTGTTAACAGGAAAATAATCTAGTCTCTTAAATTTATTTGAAAGATTTGCCGCAAAAAATGTGAAATAATTGTATAACACATTTTGATTATTTCCAAGTTTTTTAATAACAGTAGTGTCTGATTGTCCTCTATATTCTAATTATACTTATTTAAACAATAGTTAAATGTTATTGCGATATTCTAATGAAACATATAAGAAGCTTTATTTTAGTTAAGCATTTTGAAACGACACTGGGGCAGATCTCATCATTTTATGTAGTGGTTGAATGATGAAAGCAATACAAGAGAGCTGAAACCCCCGACTTATTTATAATGAGGCACTTTGTAAACAGCAAAGTTTTATCAGAAATAAAAATTCTATTACGTTTTATCTCAATATTTTCGTCAAAACATATTGCATATTCTATCAGCAGTTCATCGAATGTTTAAGATTAAAACTATTTTGAGTCTACTTATTTCACCTTTTCATTAAAGCTAAATTAAAGAGTTTTATAACAGGGGAATGTGCGATTCATAAATTTTTATTTTCGAAGGATAAAGTCTGTATTTAAGAAATAAACAAGTTTTACTAAGGCCTGTTTTTCTGGAAGCACTGTAACATTCAGTCCATATTTAAGAAGGTTGGATTTACATCTTAAAATTTAAATTTTGTTTTAAGTTTTCAGTATTATATATTATAATATTATACAGCAGATAAGAAAATTTTCACGCATTAGGGAATTGTTTTTTCTTCAGGTATTTAATTATAGGAATCTAATTAAAATCCAAATTTTGCAATTTATTATTTCATTTTGCGTTATTTCCAAAAATATACCTTTACAGTATGCTTGCTTTTATATACTAGAAATTATAAATTGTCTATTAAAGTCCTTTTATAGTTTATGAGTTAGTTACCGCGATTTTAAACCTAGAGAGGGGGGCTCTTGATTTCAGTAGCGATATTTAGGGATGAAACTGTGACTAGCTGCTCAAGCGTCACACCCTCTTGCAAAACCCCTTTCTACAGGGCGGCACATTCACAACCTCACAGATAGAACAACCATGCTCCAACTGGAAATTGAACCCTTGACGTGCAGATCACGGACAGACACGCTATCCCTAGGTTAGGACTCCGACCATTGAATTTTTAAAATGCATTAAGATTATAAAGTCATAACAAAATTTCAGTCATAACAGCAATTTAAAAATTATGTTTCAAAATTAATGTAAATTCAAATCTTGATTATTAAATTAACTTAGTAAATTATTTACAAATGCATTAAATACAAATCCAAAAGAAAAGTTGCTTTTGAATATATTAATAAATTATGCTCTGTATTTGGACAAGATTTTAAATTATCAATATAATTTTCTTTTTCAAATCATTGTGAATTGAAATTTTCAAGGATATTTTTCTTTGAATCATGAAATACATTATAACTATACAGATATTTGATAATAAGTCGTTATAAAATTTTCAGCTGAAATAAAAAACAATATAAAGAAAAAAAATAACGCAGTATGCTGTGCAATAACATGTCAAATAGAAATTAAATTTTCAGCAAAATGCTGAACTCGTCTTTTTTCTTTACTTTTTAAATTCATTTTCATATTTATGAATATCAATAAAATTCTATTTTAAGGTAAGAGACGATATAGGAAATAAATGGTCCAATATTGCAAAAAAGTATTTTTTTCTCCAGAAATAAAAACCGCTTCTTATTTTTCCTCAGCAATACATACAAATTTAAAAATATAAATTTCAGATTAAAGATGATTAAAAAATAATTCATTCTTTTCCTTCCCTCCTTTTCAAACCTTAAAACCTCAATGGCAAAATTTCAATTATTGCTTTCATTCATAAAAAAAAGATGAAGATTGTTGGTACAAAGATGAAGAAGATTCATTGAAGATAACCAAGCAGTTATTGCTTCTGAGCAGAGAAGATTACAAATTTTTTTTTTGTAGTTTCAATTCTTTATCGAAGAACATATTTCCTTTCATCATCTCGAAATCTGTATCTGCGCTGTTTCTACTCTTCATTCGTTACTCGTAATTTTAAATCGAAAATTGCTTTTCCAATAAGAAAGAAAAAAAAATTCTTTAGAGGGGTGGAATTGTTTAAAATGATTATAGTTACTAAGCATCAATTGAAAAGCACGTAACCGTTTCGTTTTAATTTAATAAAATGCTTTATGATTTGTTTTAAATGGTAAAGTTATTATTATTATTTTCAATTTCAAATTATTACATTTTTTATTTTATTCCAATTGATTGATTTGATTTGGTGTTCAATCCAAGGAGAATCAGGAACAAACAATATCTGTTTCTTTGCTGCTAATAACGAAGAATGTTGTTTTGTAGAATGAACTGGTTTTATTTTGTTACAAAATTTGACACAAAAATACCTCGAAACGTAGGAAATGTTTAAGTAAATATCTAAAAAACATCTAAAATAAAAAAGTAACGAGTTTGAGCTATGTAACTTTTTACACTGAATTTATTTAAATAAATTAAGAATAGATATATCGAGTCAATTAAGCTACATTGATCAAATTTCGATTTCTGACACTATAGAAAATTTTAAAGTTATAATAAAAACTTAAAATGCCCTTTTAAAAATATGAATTCTAGCATTTAATTATTCCAACTCCAATTTTTCGTTTTTCCAAATGCTGAAGTATAAAAAATAAATCAATAACTCAAGTATAATAAAAAATTTTCATTTTTTATTTAGTGAAAGACCAACTGCTTCATGCCTATCTTGCTTTAAAAATATAACACAAGTTTCATATTTTGTTATATCTTATTCGAAATCTCACGTCACCGTTTGACGGGTCTGAAACTGCTGAAGGAATTTAAATATTAAATGTGAATATTCGAATTCCCAACTCCCTAAAAAAAAGTGGGGAAAAATATGCTTAACCTTACTTGAAGTTGTGGCAAAGGTTTCAGCATTAAATTTTATTGCATCGTTGAATGCTTAGAATTATTTTTCATTTTTTCGTTCTTAGTACAAAATTTTCCTTTTAAAAAGAAATAGGATGAAGGAAATATAAAATCAAGCTTACGTTATTATTTTTATGCTTAAACTGAAGTTGGTAAACACATTTCATTTTTTGAATACTTTGATATTAATGAAAAAAAATTGAAGAAGAAATTAATTATAAATAAAACAACAATTAAATTTGATTTGATTTTTTTCCTGGTTTCTAAAGTACTTTTAAAAATAAAATTGGTATTTATCTAAAAAAAAGGAGAAAACTCAGATTCTTGTTATTATGTGTTTCTAATAAAAAATCAAATGATTTATTACAAATTGAAAATTAATTTCAGTTCACTTATTTTAATGTTCTGTATGAAAGCAACACTAGGGCTATTTTGTGACTGCCCTTGCAATTTTGACTCCAGAAAAATCGAAAAGAGGAAGTCAGCTCAAATTTGACATTTACTTCATACGTCTTGGTCTACAATATCTCTAGATTTAGATTCTAATTAGATTTTTTTTAAACCATTAGATTCGTATAATTTTTAAAATTCATATTGACCTCATAAGACTTCGGATCTTTGTCAGTTCCATACAGCTACACGTAGTTTTAGCTATCATCTTCCAGCTATCTGAGGAATTACTTGATTACATTATATATATATGATTTGTTATATACTGCCTTCGACTAATTTTATAATCATTAGGCAGACAAATTTTACATTTCCTGAATAGAAACTTGTAAATTACCTGAAAGTGTACGTACAAACTAGAAGTTTACAATTTTTTTTAATAAAAAATCTATTTATTTCACAGTAGGACATACGTTTAACATCATTTTAGTGATAAAAATAATATTACTCCAATTATTAATTAATATTATAAGAATATTTTTTGAAACATGATATTATAAATTCTAATTTGTACAGATACACAATTTTGGTTGGAAATTATGCCTAATATTAGTCATCAAGTTATAAAAGTATATAGTTTTTTAATCAATGATGAATAGAAAAAGCAATAATTTTTCTGCAATTTTAACTTTTATATAGCTATTAGAAATTCATTTCTATAAATATAACTTTGATTCCAGAGGAAAACAACCAATATTTTATTTAGATTATTTTGATACATAAATAATTGCATTTGGTTAATTTTTTTGCTCAGTTATGATTGAATGAAGCAACGTAGTGGAAAAATATTATTCGTCATAAAATGAGTTTATAAAAAACAGGAAACTAGAGTTTTATAGTGAAAGTACTTCAAGAAAAATCCTCATAATTCGAATAATATTCCGAATATCGACAATATCTTGGTATAGTTTGAAAGCTAAATGATCAGAAAACATTTTGAAGTAATAAAAAATATTTGAGATTTTGAATGATTTTCAAATTTTCTACTGTGTACCTACACCTTAAAATAGATTTTTTGTGAGAATAAAACTTCCCTTGAATTGTACGCATCGATTCTATAATTTATGAATTTCTGAAAAATAGCTTTTACAATATCACTTTCAGAAATGGTGATTTAAATTAAGGCAGTGACTTCAATTAGTACAGGTGGAATTTGGCTATCAATTAAATTAACTAATTCAGAAGTCACGTGACTAAAAGTGAATGCCTCGTATTTTTTCTTACTGATTGAAGAAGTTCATCTAATATAGTAATTAGGCAAGGTAATAAAGGTAATTAGGAATTTCTGCAACTGATAAAATTTTAGTTTAAATTGTTTCAAGAGACTGTTAATTTCCCAATGAAATAGCATGGTTCTGATGATATGACAGATGACTTTCTGAGGATAGACGAGATCATTTTCTAAGAAGTAGAAGTGCATATAATTGAAGCTGAATCTGGAAAAAATAATAGGGTTACCCAGTTTGAGTAGCCGGGTAAAATTATATAATAGGGAATAGGACCGGTTTGAACTCCGTCTTTCCCCCCAATTGATGCGCTTCAATAGCTTGTCACGAAAGAGTAAAATGCTCTGGATAAACTTTGATCCACCTTATGCTCTTAAATAAACAAAATGAGTCTCTAGTATTTGGTAATGTTGCTGTCAATTCCTCAGAACCAAGTTATACAAGTGAAATGATCGATTATTTTTCGAACACTATGATCTACTATGAACGAAATAGGAGAAAGTCCATAATATCTAGTGACAGTGTAAAAAA
>JAPMOQ010000725.1:4876326-4894543 GCA_026543055.1 Argiope trifasciata
CACTATGTTGATCAATATTTGAAATACATTTTTTAAAATTATAGATTATTATTGAAAGATATGACTACAAGTCTTTAATATACATATAATATATGTATATTAAAGATTACACATATTATGTGTAATGTTGTATAATAACAGTATGCGTGATATAAGGTCTTGTAATTAAAGGCTTAATCACTTAGAACTTTCTCTAGGCATTCAGTTGAACAACTGCATTTAAAGCTAATACAAATGACATCATTTTATTTTTTTAGAATGCCAAAAAAAGAGAACTTTTGACTATTAAAAACTTTGATTTATTTGTATGTAATACCTATATATCCCAAGTTTCATGTTCCATTAAATATAAAATAAAGTAAATATCGCTTTTGTTTATTAATTTTTAATGGGCTTTCGAATAAGTTGTCTGTTGAAACAATATTAAGCATAATTTCATAAATTCCCCTTCACCTCTTGCATTTTGATGTAAAGTATGCTTAATCTGTAAGCATACTTTACAGTTCAGTTCAGTTCAGTTATATTAACGTCCCGTTTAAAGCAACACGAGGGCTATTTTGGGACGGACCTCGTAATTTTGAACCACGGTCAGATGACGAGGACGACAACTGAAGTGGCACCCCCCTCTCCACACCACACCACACCAGAGGGAGGACTTTGGCCTGACAGATTTAACGTGCAAGAGACCCCCTCACACGACGGATCTTCGGTGGAATCGAGTCTCGAACCTGAAACCCTCCGGTTCCGAAGCCGAGACTTTACCACCGGGCCACCGCGGCCCTGCATACTTTACAGATACAGCAGATAATTAAAATGATTGTTTTTAAAAATAATATTTTAGAATACATTAAAACACTACGAATCTGGTCTATTTTCTTTTACTTTTAAGAACATTAGTCTGGAGGCTGTCTCAATTTTTACCTTTAAAACACGGAGAAAGCAAAAAGACTAACAACCACATGTTGCTCTTGAGGCTATGTTAAATCTCACTGAAATTTCATCGATCTCTACATTATGAAAATCTTTTGCATGTCTTTAATTTATTTAAAGCAATTTTAAAATTCTTCTGACTTTATGCTTGTCGTTATTTTTCTTTCTTTATCAATTCGATAGATCCTTATTTTGAAATTTACATAATTAATAATTAGTTTTGAGATTAAAAATTTTTGATCTGACTTATCTTTTCTTGATGAGCTTTTTTGTTGTGTTATCTAATTCTTTGAAACGTAAATACCTCTTCATTAATTGCCATTAAAGATTCCATTGTTTACTTCGATTTGTATTATACTTGATGGAACTCTGACAATTGCTTTTCATCTCTCTCTCAAAACACACTAATGATGTCTTTTACTGAAAGACTTATAAATTCGGAGCTTAATTGGAGAAATTAATTTTTATTGCTAAGGATTTGGAAAGCTTAATGAGTAAATATTTGTTTGGGCATATTTTCAAGTATTGAATTTCAAAATATGATTAGGAAGAGAAGAATTAATTTTTGAAAGAGTGAACATTCTTTTAAATCGATTGCTAACAGGCACTTCTTAATTATTCATCCTTTATTGCATGAAATAAAATAAAAGAATCCCAAAATTTGTGTTTCTAATTAATCAAGAATTCTGCATCACATAAAGAAGGTGCTTTTTATAAAACATTTTGATATCATTAAAATAATCCTGATTTTTATTTGATTTTACTAAATTTTGGAGCAATCTCATAAAGATTTGCTGTAGTAACTTACGACAATGAACTATGTTAGGATTTTTTTCATATTATTTTATTTTTAGGTTAGCTTTCTTTGACGATCATTTAGTATGGTGGGATTAAGGCTCACTAAATTTTCAATTAAATATTTCTTGCAATTTGATTGCTTGACAGCTTTTCAAAAAATTCATTTTACTCATTAAATTTTTATAGTCACATTATTTCATAGTTTATATTTTTATAGAAAACTTGCGCCATTCTGTTAATTATACTATGTTTCTGTTTAATTTTCTCTCAGGGAAAAATTTAAACTTAAAATTAAAATGGTAATGATGAGACTTCAATCAACACAATAAACACAATAACATGTTCATGTAACTTGTTCGCTCAGGTTAAATTTTATTTTTATTTTGTACAAAATATACTATTGGAAACAATGCTTAAAATTTTAAAAACTGCTTAAGAAAACTTAAACTATATATTTGAACATAACAAAGGGATTTTGAATATGATGCTGAAATCCTTTTTGCATTGTAATGTTTCCGGATGATTTTACTGTGCCATAAGTTTGAAACAATTAAAATTTCAAAAAAACCTCCGCTTTTATTAGGATCTTTTTATTATCCAAATTATATCTGTGACATTTTTTTTAAACTGAAAGTTGAATACATACACACACATACGCTCAGGTCCGCACACAGGCACACAAACAGATAGGCATAAATACACACATGCACACATATACAGGCACGTACACAGACACATTCAGGTTTCTCTCTTAAAATAGGAGGTAAAATATCTCGTAATTTTTTTTGTGAAATCTACTAAACCCTTTTTATCAGTGTAATAATCAATTATGCATAAAATAAAGGAAATCTATGATTTTTATATTTATAAAGAATATTAATGTTTAAAAGTAAATAAGAATATTGAATAAATATTATGGAAAATCATGTTTTGTTTTAAAAATAACTAACTGCATAATGTTAACAAAATAGACAAATAAAAGCTTATTTTTTTATGTTTCACGGAACTCCAATTCTTTCTGAGTTTTTGATGTTTACTATTATCAACAGAAAAATTGAGCATCGGGTATATTTTGAGTTATATAGAATGTATTTCGTATGCAGTCTAGTGAACATGAAGTTTAACTGGTTTATTTTTTCATACGAATAATTTTTTTAACTGAATTTAAATCTTTCAATTTGTCGCATAAGTAAATTAAAATCTTTAAGGAAATTACTTGAAATGTTACTAAACAGAAATATTAAATAAATATAAATGCTGAATGCGGAAATGCTTTAAGAATAAAAAAAATTTAAAATTCTACAGATGTAAATGGAATGAAAAATTTAAAAAAGAATTGAAATATCATTTAATGTAAACTTTTGCTAAATTTCGGCAGAAATATAAAGTAAAATGGCATTGAAGATACGAACAAAAGAATTGCTAATTCTTCAGAAAATACTCAGCAGCTGCTGATTTTTTTCTGAAAATATTACACCAAATACGTTTTCCACAGCCAAACCCTAAACGTGAAATTACATTTCAGATAATACCCATTTCTTCTTCAAATACTTTTATATGTTGCTCCTTTTATTTAAGATTTCTTTTACTTTTTAAATCAATATAGTTTCAAAGCCATAGAGTACCAGGTGCATCTTTTCTTCAAATTCGTTTTGCTTTGTAAGATATATCTCCATCGCTTGTTAACTGGATATCTTTTTCTTCTATCGCATAGCTTTGAAATCTTAGTTATTTTTTCTTTTGTTACTTGAAAATACCGTTGTCAATACTGTGGACGTAATAAAATAATATGTGTGTTTCAGTTTGCTTTTCTAAAATTGATGTTAAATATACATTAGATACCACATTTTTAAAATGCATCAATTCAGTAAATTATATTAAAATTATTTGATACAAGCTAGTATTTTTTCAGTCGATTACCTGTCAATTTTATATACTTTTTTAACTGCATTTTGAAATTTTATGAATAGAAATACAAAAATATTTGTAAGAACTCTAAAGGAACAAAAGATTCGGAGAGTTCATGTGTATACATTAAATTTCAATAAATTTAAAAGCGTAGTAGTTATGTAGAAGTTATGAATTTTAATATTTATAATCTCCCGAAGTTAGTTTTTACTTTCTTTTGTATTGAGTATGCAAAAGTATTATACTAGTCAAATAATGCAAACTCGAAATTTTGATGAATCTGTTTCAGACCTCATGAGTTCGAAAACCTCTTTTTGGAATTATGTCTGTATTCCATTCTGTCCATCTGTTTCTGCTGTTTTGTTTCTTATAGCACTTGCCATTGGATAAGGATTTTGTTACTAGGGGAGCGGTTTAAGCTGATGGTGTGCGTCTCTTGTTTTAGAAGCTCCAATTAGGACGAAGACTACGACTTTGCTATTCATGCATCACACATTCTCTAGCACAACCCCTTTTTACAGGACTGTGCATAATATCTCACAGATAGAATATGGTAAGAACAATCATGCCCGAATCAGGACTCGAACCCAGGACACATCCACATCAAGGGAAAGATATGCTACCTCTATACCATCCATTTAGGAACACAAAAACTGAAAAATGCTTTCAGATAGAAGAAATTTTGTATTCTGACTTAACAGAAATTTCTTAGACTTCTATCAAATTTTGAGCGAAACTCATTCTCAGGAGACCTTTCTGTCTTGTTATTTGAATCAAAGTTTAAAAAAAACCCACATGTGGCTGGGGAAAGGAATTGCAAAATCCGAAAGGAATTGACCCTCTTATATTGTAGTTTGATAAATATTTAAATAAAATAACTCAGTAACTTAAATACAGGAAATTTTGTATGTCATTTTTCAATAATTGTAGTACTGTACCAAATTTTGTTTTCAGTAGGTAGAAAAAAAAAAGATGCCTGTTCTCCAGTTGAAACCTGATACATATTCGAATTTCTGACAGTGTTCTTTTGAACTGCATCCCATTGATTAATCATCAAATATAGCACTTTAGTAGGCCCTTTTGTAACTGTTCGCCAGTTTCAAGCAATGAATAATGTGCAAGTACATTCATTAAAGAATATGCAAAAAGTTTGGTGGTGGTTAAAATGCCGGATATGGGAGGCACAAGAATAGCGTTTAATCAAAGATATTTTTAACAAAATTTTTCCGATATTGCTTACGGTAAAATCTTAAAAGTAATTCATGATATTAGGGCTTGATATGTCTAGAAATATATCCTATAATCTACTCTGCCACTGAGGAGCATAATAGGAAAATGAAATACACTGCTTAAAATAGATGATTATTAGTTTCACTAAATTAATACTAATAAGCTGAAAATATAGTAATATTTCTCAATCAAATTGTAATATCTATCAGTTGAGCAAAAATCATAAATTCTAAACATTTTCTAAAATTTTTGTCTTATCTGTTATCGTATGTAACTTTTTTTTGGTATACTTGCAGGAAATGTTTTTCTTTTCTATATGGAAATGTAAATCGCATTTATTAAATTACATCCTTGAATTGTTTCTAAACTGGTTATTGAAAGGTCCTGCTTACAAATAAAATAATGAGGACAATCCAATATCCAGGGGACAATTATAAAAAATGTTCATTCCAAACTTTAAATCCTAAAATTATTCCTTTTTAATATGTTTGAATTATTGTTAATGTATGACTTTCAAGAATCTAAAGATGCCTAGGTAAAATTCAATATTTTCTAAAATTCCTGCTTTTCTAAATATTTGTTGACTTAAACAGCGGAGTATAAAGATTAATATCCTCTTTTAAGAAATCATGTTCTTAGACACGGTTTAAAAATACTATTTCGATACATCTCACTCCATTCAAAGCTCCATATTGGAACACATTTAGGTCATTGTCACCGCACAAAGAGATTCAAATCCAAACCCTTAGTACTTCTCCTCAATATCAGTTCCTTTCTCCAATATGTGACTGTTTATATTTGATTCCTTTTGTACCCAGATTGTGCTACGATTAGAATCATTTTCCAAAATAAACTTCGTCTCTCTCACAGAAGTCTTATCACTGAAGAGTACTAACATCCACTGTTTTCTGGTACACAGGACATACATAATAAAACCGGGATCATCTCTATCCTCAGTTGAGAGGAATTTACACAAATTCCCTCCATGAATGTATACTTCCATTATGAGAGTGCTTTCGAATTCCAAGGAGCGATATTTTTCTCAGCAGCTGAAAATGATTAGAAATGTGACGAGGCCCAACAACGATCATTATTCATCACAATGCTGTTTCTGCTTTTCTCAGTCTTGTGCATATAAAGATAATGAGTTTTGGTTGTTACATTTGGACTATTTAATATTGATCTTCAGGTATTTTTATTGGAATATTTATTTTTATTGGAAATAGTTTGTAAAATCTATTAATCTTCACTTCGTGAGATATTGAATTAAGACCTTTACCAGTACTGACTTTTAATAATTCAATTTTACCCATTCGACTGCCCTTACATTAAAGAATAAGGTAAATTATATTTCCTTGGCATAATTGGTGGGGATTTCACCCACAAATCTGGATATTATTCAGATGCATACACATTTAAAAATACTCTTAGGTGAAAATATTATTTACTAATGTAAATTTATTTTAAAAAAGGACTATTAATTATGGCAGATGAAATAATTATAGAAATATTAGGTTGGTGCGTATGAAACGTCGGATTCTTAAGTGATTGTATAAAACTGCATATCTTTCTTCAAAAGCTGTTTATTCAATCAAAGTATGCTCCATTCGCTTCAATACACTTCTCCCAACGAGATTTTAAAGCGTAGATGCCTGTCTGAAAAAAATTTTGGTCTTTAGAATTAATAAACTCTGATATCGAGTTTTTTAGACTGTCTTCATTTGCATAGTGTTTGCCCCTTAAAAACAGCTCTAAATGCTTGAAAAAATGAAAATCGGTCGGCGAGAGATCCGGTGAATAGGGTAGATGCTGCAAAACTTCATATTCCAGTTCGTTCCAGCTTATTTCGCTCTGTCAGTGCGTGCGGTACCCACTTGTCCATCTTCTTAACCTTGCCAATCTCAGAAAGGTGTCTCAATATCGTTGTATGGTCAACTTTCATCCTGATGGCAGTTCCCTCGTGGATACGGCTGGATCCGCTTCCACTAGAGCCTTCAGGTCTTCATTCTTCACAGACGTTTTGGGTCTTCCGCGCGGCTCATTTTGCAGTGAAAAATCGCCAGTCCGAAATTTTTCGAACCAACGCTGCACTTTCCGATCGTTAACCGTATTCTCCCCAAACGCTTGGTTTATGTTGCGTGCAGCTTTTGCAGCACTATTAACAAGTTTGTACTCATATAAGAAAATGACGCGAATGTCGGCAGAATTCATATCGGCAATAAACTCAAAAGAAATAACAAAAGGGAAGACCTTCGAGAAAACCTATTTTGCTGAAATGAGTCTCTGGCAATGGACAATACGACTATGAATGAGATTATGCCAAAGACAAAAGTATAACGAAAACAGGGAGACAAACGTCCGCATGTAAAGAGAATCCGACATTTCATACGCACCAACCTAATATCATTTGAAATAGCTCTCTTGTTAAATTAGAAGTGATAAAATGGATGATATTTATTTTCTTTCCGACAATGAATACATTAATTAGAATTGAATGATGCATAAAAGGGAAATATAAATAATATTTATTATATTTTTTTCTTTAGATATAATAATTGCAAACTTCATGCAAGTGCATGCAATAAGTTGGCAAAGCGTTATTACAATAGGATGAACAGTGAGGAAACGCATAAAATATGAACAGACAAACATTCATTTTTATATATCAAAAGAAATTGGGATTGTTCTGTTAAAACGAGGTACAAAGTGAAAATCTTTTAGTTTTAGAGCTTATCAAGTGATTTGCTTAAAGCATAGCAGATAGCAAAAGAAATATATTATCTATTTCCCTAATTAAAACATTCTATTCATTTTTTAAATATCAATTTCGACTGATAAAGAACCTGAAACTTTCATTTTTTTTCACATTTTAAAACATTAAAATAACTACAAAATATTTCTTACTGAATAGATTACTTATTCTGAAGTTCAAAATCTACCAATTAATTCGAAAAATAATTATAAGAAATTTGAACAAAAAATATTCATTTGTGAAGTGTTTTGTTAAAAAAAAATTACCAAAGAATAAAATTTGAGAAAATGAAATGTAAAGACGTAGAATGATATTAAAATGCATGTAAAAACAAATATAAAAATCAATCTAACTTCCAAAAATAGGCTTGAAAATAAAATTCGAATGGTTGAATACAGAAACCTGTTCAAACATTAAAGATATTAAATTAAAAAATTGCATTATTATGCAAAAGATTTTGTAACAAAAGTCACCTACCTTGAATGAAGGTAGGATAAACAATGAAAGCCCTTCAGCAATTGTAAGTGTAGTATATAAATTTAATAACTTTCTTTTAGGAGATACAAAATATTAATTTAATGCATGAAAGCGTTTCAGATTTCAAAAATCATTAAAAAAATTCTTCATTAACAGCCAGTAATTCAATGTTTCCCCTTATTTGGTCCATTGATTATAACAACGTAACATTTGGACAAAGGAAAAATAAGTTCTTTTTATTTAAAATAAATATAACACAAAGGAAAGTCTTTTTATAAGAAAATAATTTTTGAATTTAATTATAAAATTCAGAAATAAAGCTAGAGCATTATATAAACTTCTTCCTCTTTTCGAATTTAAAACTTCTTAAAAAATTGCAGCAAGAAAATAAACTTTTCTTAATTAAAATTTTTGTTAGATTCCTTTCAGACCGTATGATATAATAACTTTTTAAGCAGTAATATGGAAAAAAAAATTCAAATTAAATTCCTACTAGGTCAAAAAAAGACAAATTTTATTTTAGTAACTTTTTATTAAATAATTGCAATTAATATGAATATGTATAGACATATGACAGAATCACAATATTAAGTGGCAAAAGACATTTTTTTCCTGCTATCTATATGCTTCACCACTGACCGTATTTATTCCTAAATTTATATCCTGTTAACTATCTTATATAAAAGAAAAAAATTTATCCCTTATAAAACTAAAAGAAATTAATTTATCAAAAAATTTATTGATTTTTGCAAGAATTGAAATCACATTCTTCACTTTCACAAGAAAAATATTGAAATCTTTGTATTTTACCAATTGAGCTACCGCCAATTGATTTCAACTCTCATTACAAATTGCTAAAATTCTTTTTAAATTGTTAGAAATTAATTACATTTAATTGATGAACTAATATTCAAAAAATGCTGTATTAATATCAAATATTATCCATTACAAGTTTAAAAAATGTATTTGCACTTGAGTTGAGGAATAAAAAGCATTTCCTCAAAGATGGAAAATTTGAACAAGATATAATTAAATACATATAAAAAGAGTGTGAACTAACAGTAGGAATTGAAAGAAGAAAATGTATTCCTTTGCATACGTTTTTTGTGTAACTAAATGAAAATGTAAATGCAGTTACAATTTCCATTTTCCGTATAGGTTCTATTATTAAATGAAAAACATTGTTTATGTGAATTATTTATAAAAGAAAAATACCTGCATAGTTTTGAAGTCTCATTTCTTTATAATGATCTTTAATATTTCTTAAATGATATAAAACCTCTGCATTGCAGATGCATTTGTAGAAATTTTAAATGAATAAAAAATAATATTCATAGGCATTATTAATATTTAAAATATATTGTTAATGTTATTTAATTTTTTTTGTTAAAAAAGAGAGAATTTTTACATTTTACTAGTTCTAAAAAATTCAGTTATAAACTCTTATTTTTTTCTTAGTTAATCAATACCCTGAAAAACGAACACCGTGCTATTTTTTTGCGATGTTTATAAAAAAAACAGAATTAAAAAAACTGGCAAATTCTCGAGCTATTTAAAAGTTGTTTTAGATTTATTCTTTTCTTTTATCTTTCAGATCTTTTTTTTGCAGCTTGTATTGATTTCAAAAAATAGAAAAAAATACCATCACAAGTAGTGGATGTCCTTTTGAGAGTAATTAGTCTGCGGAGTTTTTTTATTCCTTACAAGTTGAATGACCTAATTTGCATTTTGATAAAGATAATGAACTGGTGAATAAGAGAAATGGTGGGTATTTAAGGTAAAAGATGATAATACAAAAAATAATAGAAATATATTGTATAATTTAATTCATGCTATTAATTTATCATTTCTACTTGGGTATTTAGAAATAAAGATATACTTTTAGAATGCTGTAGAAAAGCCAATTTCAGAACTCGTTATGAAAAATACAAATAACTAATGCTATATTAATATCAAGTCTGAGTATAAAAATTACATTTATATAAAATAACTTTTATACATTGTTTCAATATACAAAGCATTGTCATTCTTATTAAAAGAATACTATAAATAAGTAATTGAGCACATGTTTGTATGCTTTTAATAAGTCTCAATTAAAATTTTTAAGTAACCAAAAATAATTTTTTGCTTCCTATTTTTAGATTTTAGCTTGTTCTCGTTTCTTCATATTTTTTCAAGTAAAAGGCATAAATAAAGCAAATTAATGCACTAAAATAATTTTAATTTATTTTATGATCAAATAGTATGTCTTAAAAGTAATTTTTTAAATGCAAGGAAATAGTTTTATTTATTTATATGTTTGTATTTACAATAATTTAGGGCTTTATTATATCTGATGCATTTCCCAGAACTGGAAAAGTTTGATCAAGATTAATTAAATAACCTCATCTTTGGACATTCGACTCAACAATGTAAATTTGATTTCTCTAATATTTCCAAAGAATTCTAAAACTGCTTTGAGAGAAAAAGCGATTTCTTTTAAAAAAGGAATACTAGACACGGAAAGGGACTTGTGCTCCATTTACCTACTTAAAAAATGTGGTTTATGATTTTAGAGTCACTTATGCAGAACTTGGTTCTCCAGCAAAAATTTTCAGTTTCCTCAAAAAGTGAAGGAAAAATGGTGGAATATGAAGAGATTTTTGTAACGGGAAATTAATAATAATAATAATGAACATCAACGTAAGTGGTTTTCAAGGCAAATGAAAAAGCGAAAATTATTTGTTGGAAAATTAATGGATTGTTTTAATTTCTGATCTTAGGGAATCCTAGGTATCTTTCAAGCTATGCAATGGATATTAAAGACTTTTATCCCTTTCTTTGGAAAGTGAGAATTAAAGCTCCAACGATTTTCTTTAAGCGAGTGTTAGAATTAAACAAAAGGAAGCAGAAAACAGTGGAAAATTTTTGATTAAATTAATACGGGCTAATTTAAGATAAAAATCAAGAAAGATTTATATTAAATAAAAAAATATATGCATAAAAAAGAAAAATCAATGAAAAAAACTTTAAATATAAAATTAAAAGACAAATTTTTTAAATTGAGCAATCCATTTTTTTTGTCAGGCTTAAATCGTAAATTTAAAATATACTCTATAAAAATGAGATTCTCATTTTTTTCAATAATTTCTTTTGTCGGAAAAATGTTTTAAGACTGTTTACAAAAGAGCAAAGTTTTTGTCATAATTTCCTTTGTGAAAAAAAAAAGAAAAGAAAAGAAAAAAGCCCTTTGAGATATGGATTATAGTGGAAAGACGAAGGAGACCAATTAAGATAACTATGCATTCATTGCGTTTAAGTAGGAAGGACGTGGGAAAACAGACTTTTTTGTGTTTTAAACTTTTTGTTGAAGAAAGCAGGTTTCGTATTTCTCTTGGATATATTTGTTGAATCTGACTTTCTTCTCTTAAGAGAAATTTTAAACCTGAAATTATTTTTCTAATATAAAAGATTCAAAAATATCAATTCTTCAAAATGAAACCTTGTTTAAACGATTATTAATGCATTGAATGCCATGACAATTTTCAGAAATCTCGCCTAAAATGACACTAACTAATTTGTGCTCACTTTTATAATTATATGTTTTGTTCGCTTTTTAATAAATTTTCTGTTTATGCAAGCCAGCATTTATTTTTTGTTCTTTTCCCAGAAGCCATCTACCGATATTAGCACTGATATACTAAGAGTTTATTTGTAGCTGCACAAAAATGGAAAGTAAACACATTACGAAATAAGTCGTAGTTGGCGTCCTAGAAAAGAACGTAATCTACGAGTTATTTCGTAGTTGGCAGTCAACGTGTTAACATTAGAAATCATTTTTTTGCAAACTTATTTTTTTGCAAACAACTGTGACCGGTGGTTGGTGGGTTCTAATTAAGATAAGCCTTCTTGTGTAGCAATAATTTATTATTAAAACATATAAGGTTACGTTACACACAGACACAAACAGAGAGTGGACAAAAACACGTCAACACATAACGATAACAGAGACTTAACTGACTGTCTCTCTAAGCACTCGCCAGAGGGCGGCGTGTAATGAGTGAATCATAGTGTAGGGGGAAAAAGAGAGTGCTACATTCTCCCCCTCTGGCTGCACCGACGTCCCGGCAAGTAGCCAGTACTAGAAGTAGGAGGTCTTGTTGCAGTCTGTGTTCTTGTTTTTGGCGTTTGGTTTCTCTGGGTAAAGGGTTTAAGCCGAGAAGATTTTGGCACAAACAAAGTTCCTTGATTGGTGGCATGGGGTGTCACAGTAATTTTTGGTTCAGATGAAGCGTCTTGATTTGTGGCATGGGGTGCCACAGTGACTTTTGGTGCAGATGAAGTGCCTTGATTTATGGCATGGGGTGCCACAGTGATTTTTGGTGGTCGACCTCGCTTTCTGAGTGGAGCAATTGGCTTTGAAGCCACATCTTTAAATGGCAAAAGTGCAGAAACATGATAGGTTGCAATCGGTTCTGACGGCTTGTCAAGACTAGAAATAACATATGATGTTGGCGACTTCTGAGTTAGTATAAGATATGGACCATCACGTTTGGGCATAAACTTTGAGGTCTTCTTGTTTTTGGCTTTGCTAATGGGATGCAAATTTACCAAAACTTTATCACCAGGAGAAAAATAAACAGTTCTTCGATTTTTATCACAGTATTTCTTCCGTTGATCTTGCTTCTTTTCGATTCGGTCTCGAATATCATTAGTGATGTGCGCAAATCTTTTGAGGTATGGGGTTATCTCTGGAACAAAGTTATCATTTTCAACCACGGCTTTGAAATTTTGCACAACATCGTCAACAGTGAGCAGTTCTTTTCCAAATTGTAGGAAGGCAGGAGTATGTACTGTAGTATCACAAATAGTTGTATTTATGGCAAATCGAATTACAGGGAGTTTCGAATGCCAGGTATCATGTTCATCTCCCACAAGTATTGCTAGACGAGGTTTAAGGTCTCTGTTTTTCCTTTCGACAGGGTTTGCATGGGGAAAGTAGACTGGAATTAAACATTGGTCTATATTGAGAGTACAACAGATTTGTTGAAGTACGGAACTAATGAATTGTGATCCGTTATCACTGATGATTTTTCTAGGTATGCCATACCGCATAAACACTTCTTCGATTAATGTTGTAGCACATTCATGCGCGGTGGCATGAGCAAGAGGGAATAATTCAACCCATCTTGTAGCTCAGTCTGCCACAATAAAAATCCACTGTTTTCCTGTTGCCATCCGTGGTAGAGGACCAAATAAGTCAATCGAAATTATCTCGAATCTTTGAGAATATACTGGAGTTCTTAACAATCCAGCAGGCTTTTGGTTGTTAGCCTTGTAACTGCTGCATTCTGGACAATGCTTTATCCATTCTGAAATGTAGGATTTCATTCCAGTAAAATAGTATCGTGAGGCTATTTTATTATAAGTACCTTCAGTGCCGTAATGTCCAGCTGTAGGGGCATCATGGTGTTCTCTAAGAACTCTTTCCCTTTCTTGCTTTGGGACAACTAATTGTGCTTCTTCAGATTCAGAATCTGGAGAGTAGCGATAGAGTAAACCATTACTCATAAGGTAACCTCGGTTTGACCAGTTAGCAAAATTTTCATCTTTATCATTGTTTTCGAAACAGTCTATTATTTTCTTCAAATCGTCATCTTTTATCTGTTCTTCACGCATATCACTGGCCTTTCTTGATGGCAAATCGATAGATATAGTGCATAATTCACAATTAGAATTGTTATGAACACATACAGGTCGCGAGAGCATATCAGCTATAACATTAGCTTTACCAGGAATGTATTCTACCGTCAGGTCAAATGATTGCAACTGTAAAGCCCGTCTTGCCAATCGGCCTGTTGGTGATTTCAGACTCAACAGCCCTTTTAAGGGTTGATGGTCAGTCACAACTGTAATTTGTGCACCTTCTATGTAACCTCGGAACTTTTCGAGAGCCCATACGACTGCTAATGCTTCTCTCTCGGTTGTAGAATAATTTCTTTCAGATGAAGTAAGTAAACGACTCGCATACTCTATGCGATGTTCGTCTTCACCTTTTCCTTGAATAAGGATAGCTTCTAGAGCATAATTTGAGGCATCTGTTCGGATAACAAATGGTTTAGTGCCATCGACCTGTTTTAGAACCGGTGGAGAAATTAGTTTTTCTTTTAATGCATCAAATGCACACTGCTCTTCTTCTCCCCATTTCCATGTGGTTTTCTTCTTAGTAAGATTGCTTAATGGGCGAGAAATTTCTGCAAACTGATGTATAAAACGACGATACCAACTGCAGGTTTGCAAAAAACTTTGGACTTGCTTTGTGTTTTTGGGAGGAGGAATTTTTACTATTGCTTCAACTTTTGCAGGATCAACTTCAATACCAGCCTTGGTGATATAGTGACCTAAATATTTTACTTTGGGGCAAGCGAAATTACATTTGTTTCTATTAGCATGCAATTTAAAGTATTTCAGGCGATCAAATACTTGACGTAAATCTTCAAGATGTTCTTCAAATGTAGAAGATATAACAATCAAATCATCTAAATATGCTAAAGTCTTGACTTTAAGGCCATTTCGGAAAATGTCCATGAGTCTTTGGAAAGTCGCGGGTGCTGTTTTTAATCCAAACGGCATCCTTGTAAATCTGTAAATTCCAAATTGACAAACAAATGCAGTTTTGTCTTTGTCAGGAGGATACATTTGAACTTGATGGTATCCACTTTTTAAATCAATGGTAGACATGTAAGCTGTTTGTTTTGCGGTTTGCAATAGGTCATCCATCCGCGGAAGAGGGTAGGGATCAGGCTTTGTAACCGCATTGAGATTCCGGTAATCCACGCAAAGACGAAAATCACCGTTGGATTTTGGAACTAGCACTACTGGAGCGGCATAGGGAGAATCGCATTCTTCGATTACTCCAGAGGCGAGAAGTGAATCGATTTCCTTCTTCAAAATCTCTTGTCTGGCAGGAGACAACCTGTAAGGAGGTACTGCAACAGGAAACTTATCTCCAGTATCAATTTTGTGTTCGATGAAAGGTGTAGGCTCTCCCCCTGGTTGAAAGCATGTCTCGTATTCTACGAGAAGGGAGTTGAGGCGAAGTTTTTGTTCATGCGAAAGATTTGTTCCTTCATTTTCACGAAGATCACAAGGATTTGGAGTAGTAGGAACTGCCAGCAGAGCGTTTATGTCAGGTGGTGTTTTAATAAAATCATATTTGATTCGCGGAGATTCTGAGAAATACCAATGACTGTTGCAGAGATCTAGGACGATTCCTGCTTTACTCAAAAAGTCAACACCTAGAAGAGTTCTGTTTCATCGAGCGTTTTTCAATACAATGAGCTCTGTCGGAATACTTTTACCTTTAACCGTAATGTCTACAGTTGTAGTGAGTTTTTCCGTTTTTTGAATTTGGCCATCAGCTAGTGTCATATCTATAACTTGGCTTTTGAATTTCAAGCCGTTCTTCTTAAGAAGTTCAAATAGCTTTTCTCCAGCTACTGAATGTGTTGCACCTGTGTCGGCACAAACAGCCGCAGGAGTGTCGCAGACGGAGATATCAATGAGGCTTATTTGTTTATCCTCCATTGAAAAACTGTAAAAGTTCATATGATTGAGACTTGACGATACATCATGGTTTAGTTTCAATGCTGGGTTGCATGTGAGACATTTTGCTTTGATTATTCCAGGAGCTCCACAGCCATAACAGTTCAGGGGTCTTCTGTCCTCTTCAAGTCTCTCATTATTTCGTTCGTGTACTCTGTCTTTGTTAATGGAGTCCCGCCTACTTTGACTGGGGACGCCGGGATACCGCCTACTTTGACTGGGAATCCCAGACAGAGACAGTCGATCAGGATTATATTCATTTCGAAACTTAGGGCCTTTAGCGTTAAAAGTCCTATTTTTATTTGATTTTCCATAATCAGCTGGTTTCTTGAAGTTTTCCTACTTGTAAGCTTGTGTTTTTTTACTGTTTGGGCGCAGACTGTCGTAGGTGTCCAGTTTCTCTATTAGGTCATCGGGAGTGACCCATTCACACCATACATCCAAGAAATGGTCCTTTACTTCAGGAGGGACATGTTTTTTCATTTGATCGAGGATCATCAAGTTCTTCAGCTTATCAAAGTCCTGGATATTCAGTTCTTCTAACCATCCTTCAAAGTAATTTCTTAACTCAAAATGGAAATCCTTCCAAGATTTTTCTGGGTTTTTTCTATGAGTTGCGAAAAGATGTCGCAATTTCTCTGCGTTTAATTTATATCTTTTTAAAAGCATAGCTTTTATATGTTCGAAATCTCTAGCTTTTTCCTCGGATTCTCTTGAAATAATTTTGACAACTTCATTTGGCAGGACGGCAAGTAAATATGCTACCCAATTTTTCTTATCTATTTTTAAAAATTTCATTTGTCTTTGAAAGACATTGATAAACAGTGACATGTCATCTTGTTGAGGGTCAAACTCAGGGATTAGACTCTTGAGTTGTAAATTTAGTTGATTTGGTGTTGCAGCGACGGAATTTGAAGACGATAGCTGTCCAGGTTTTTGGACTTCTAATTCCAGGCGAAGTTTTTCTAATTTAAACGCGTTTTCACGAGAAACCTTTTCTTCCTCTTTTGCGGCAATCCTTTCACCGATTACTGAATTTAGGAATTCTCGCACAAAGTCTTCATCGTAGTTTTTACTGTGTATTATTAAGTCTTTAATGTCGGGGAGACGCGCATCTTTCGGGACTTCAATACCCATTTCCTCAGCCACAAAGATGAGATCGGTTTTAAGACACTTACCCAAGAAACTCATCCTTGCTGTTAGGTTTAGGCACTAGTACACAACACCTTTTCGTTGTTCACAAAATCACGTCTTTTACATTATATTTAAAAGAAATTTAAGAGTATAAAAGAACACTTGCAATCACTAAATAATTTACAAAAATAAACACAAATGCACAAGATTCATTAAAGATAATATCAATTTTATAACAATATAAAGTTTTAAATTATTGTAATCGGTTAAACCTTATGAATTTCTTTCTAGAATGTTATCATAACATTTTAAAATTTCCAGTGATTATATTTAACTCTTCAATAAAATAATATTTACCAAAATTTATTAAAAGAACATGTCATTTCTTAAAAAATAATCAAATCAAGAATAATCGTGAAAAGTTGTACGAATACTTATAAAAAGGAAAAAGAAAAATATATATATATTTCTATACCATGCGCTTAAAAAAATAAAATACAGAACAGCTCTGATAGAAATAATGATCACTTTTTTATATATATATACACACATTAAATCTTTGAAACCACAATCCGAAAAGATCTTTCCTTTTTATTTTATTTATTTGCTCCAGTAATAAAAGATCAGTAGGTTTGTACTCATTTAATATGATATAAATGAATCATTCAGATTCTTTTTCTGCATCCGGTGTATTGCATTAATATTCCGAAAAGCGAAGAGATAGAAGGGGTGGAAGCAGACATTTGGCGTGCCGAATGTAATGGCGAAGCAAAAGAGCAACATTTGCGTTTCGTTCCGAAACCGAAACTGACGAAAGAAACTTAAACTATATATTATTAGTTTGAAAGAAATATTTTTTCAAACAAATATAACATTTTAACATCAATAGAAATCTACATATAGAAATATGAGAAAAGCTTTTAAAGAACTGCTTTTACATAACTTTAAATTGACTGTTATGAGTTTTATACAAAAATAGTATACATATGCCAGGGGTGTGGCAAATTAAGTTAACACAAATTTATTTAATCTAAACGTATGAATAAGCATGGTATTCTTTTCCAGGTTGGCTAAAGAAATAAAGTATTCAAAAATTAAAACAAAAATAAGTACTTATCATTTAATGAAGCAACGATGGAATCTATCCCATCCGTTTAGCAATAGAAAGCCTTTTTCCTCCAGGGCGGGGAATTAACATAATCCAATGATCTTGCACAGGGTATGCATTCGAATTGCCTTTACCTGAAAAAATTTGAGCCAAACCTCTGTGTTCGGAACTTTTACTCTGTTTTTGAAGGCTGAAATTTAAAAGCACGCTTGCGCGGCAATGCGAGGTGCGCAATTAAATGCTGGGCGTCAATGTAAACGCAATTAAAACCCGTTGGGCGCCAATGTAAACGCAAT
>JAPMOQ010000725.1:4894553-4914740 GCA_026543055.1 Argiope trifasciata
GTTGGGCGCCAATGTAAACGCAATTAAAACCCGTTGGGCGCCAATGTGACCGGTGGTTGGTGGATTCTAATTAAGATAAGCCTTCTTGTGTAACAATAATTTATTATTAAAACATATAAGGTTACGTTACACACAGACACAAACAGAGAGTGGACAAAAACACGTCAACACATAACGATAACAGAGGCTTAACTGACTGTCTCTCTAAGCACTCGCCAGAGGGCGGCGTGTAATGAGTGAATCATAGTGTAGGGGGAAAAAGAGAGTGCTACAGTACTGCGATATTCTTATAAATGGAAAGATGAAATTCTTCTATTTCAAACATGTAATAAATTCTCTATTCAATGATATAATTCATTTCTTTATTGTTAGGAGATTGGTAAGTGCGCCTAGGATAACTAAAATATAGTCTGCCTTTTTATCAACTTGACTCCCTTTTTTGAACAATAGCACACAAATTAAATTTTACGTTTTTAATCAAGCCTTAAGATAGCTTATTTTGTGAATGTTGTTTATGGAGAAATATTTATACTACATAAAAAATTTAAAATTTAAAATTTCAGATAACGAATTCTTTTTTAAAAATCATAATTTATTTTAAATACCGGAAATCAGTAAAAAATGTTTATAAAAATGAAGTTTTCAAATCTTTTTTGCTGTGTACACGTTTTTTTAAAATTCCTTTTAAATCTTATCCTGAACGTTTAATTTTTTTCAAACTTTATTTTGCAGACAAATGTATATCCACACTAGAATATAAATATACTATCTATATAGAAAGGATTGCAGTATTGTTGAATGTCCAAGGAGTGCAATAAGTCAATATTGTGCACATTTTTTACAAATTATCATGTTCAAACCTAATAAATTGTAATAGCCATATAGAAAAATATTCTGTTACCACATTAAAGATTTTTGGTAAACCAAAGGTAAATACCAGCATTGAATTCCGGAGATTTTTAGCAGTTTTTAATCGATATTTCTTTGAGTTTTAAACTGCATGTCTCCTAACTTGAATTCTTATAGATTTTTATTGTAATTGCTTGGATAAAATTTTTTAATTGCGTGAATTCGAATAAAAAGACAATTTTAAAAGCAATAGGGAGTGGCTTTCCCAAAACTTTCTCATTTACTCTTTAATAAAAGTCATATGCAAGTGAATACCTTGCATGGAGTTTGCGTATAATTGTCACAAAATATTAACCTTTTGCTTGAATTTAGTATTTTTATGGAATTTATTGTTAACCTTGGAGAGTTCTTTAGCAATTAAGCCCTGGCACGTGGTTAGTGTAATTTTAAAATAGAATCTATATTTTAGATGCGATTTCAAGATCGATTGAAACAAAAATTTGTTAAAAACCTCCACTTGTAATTTTTTAATTTTTTTTTTCAAAATACCATACAAAATTTAATATATTTATCCCATTGCATTTGTGAGTTATCGCTTTCATATATTTCTAAAACACTTGGTTGACAGAGAGTCAACCATTTCATTGATAACATCTCAAAATTTGATAGGTATCTACACTATAATTATTAAATTAGTGCACCAAATTTAAGCCTTCTTGCTGTCTTACTTTTGTTGTTATCTTATTGACTTATATTCGAACATCCAGAAAGACTTCAACTGAACAATTTTGCTCAAAATCTGTTAGAAATCTACGAATTTAGTGCAAAGACAGGGTGCCAAATTTCATCTGTCTAGCTCAAAGTATGTTTCAGTTATCTTTGTCATAGACTGTCAAACGGATATTCATTTCCCCAAAATACGTGTTTCGAACTGAAGGTGGTTTAAAATCGAAAGATTCATCAAAATTTCGAGTTTGAATTTTCTGATGATGCTATACTTTTTCTATACAGTTGAAAAACAATTATACGAGTATAACATAAAAATAAAAATTAGCACCCTTTCATTGCATTTTTACTGTAAAATATATTGAAGAAGCGTAAAGCTACGATGAAATTATAATAAGTAAAATATTATTAACTCTTATGGAAAGTCTTCAATTTCTGTTTTTTCTTCTTCTTTATTTCTAAAGGAATAATGAAGTAATGTTTTTTTGCAGTCACCTCAGAGGAAATGAAATGACGGAATTCGAGTTTTTTAAACCTAACCTTCGTAAGAATTAGTATATTTTTTCTGCACTCATAGTTTTTAAAAGAAAATATAAAAATAAAATGAATTAGATAAAAATATTTTTTATCTAATTTTTCTCTCCAGACGCCCATAGGCGTTTTAATATATTAAGTTTGCAGAATATTTTGGGTTATAACATTAAAAAAAAAATGTCATCATTTGCACTTTGTTGAAGGTAATAAGCCGGTGGATTAGAAAGTTAGATGATAATTAAGGTACCTTATGGAAAAAGACAGAGGGAGAATAGTAGAAAATTAGATTGAGATGATGACAAAAACGAGTTTTCGTTGTTTTCATTGAAGTTATTTATTTCTAACTATTATATTGCTAATTTATATGTTTCATTAGTGTTTTGGTGGTAGCTGCATTCGCGCACACTAAATACTATGATTGCCTTTTAAATTTTAAATTTAAATTTTAGTCTTGTTCGAATCCGAAATAGTTTTTGATTCAATTTCCGTAATTAGTTTCGTTTTCTCTTATATTGCTATTTATTATATCTCCATATATTAAGAAATAATGTACATTTTACAAAGAAAGGAACAAAACTATTTATTATTAAAATTAAAATTTTACTATGAAACCGATACATTTTCATTAAAATAAATTATACTAATATATAATTATTCTAAGTTTTCAATAAAATTGTAATCATCGCTAATAAAAATATATATACTATATTGAAGTAATTGACTGTATTCATTTTAGTGGTTGAATTAAATGATTCAAACTTTTCCTATTTAGCTTTCCAATTGGTGCACCCTTTATGCAAACATAAAAAATCATGCCTACTTCCTGGACATACAATTCATATTATGAAAATTGAATTTGATGATTTGAATTTAAAGTTAGGTTGTAATTTTACTCAATTGCAACCTAATTTTAATTATTAAAATTAGGTAGTAATTAAGTAAAAATTAACTGTAACAATTATTTAAGAAGGAATGGGGAAAAGTTAGTAATAAAACATAAAAAAGAATATAAAACGCTTATAGAATTAGAAAAATAACTTCTTGAAATAAATGAAGTTGACAGTTTCTAAGAAATCTAATTAAATGATAGAACAAAATTAGGAAAAGAATTAAAATTTTATTATTTTTTGTATTTAAGATAATTACATTAAACTTTCCATTGATTATTACATTAACTTTGAAGCACATATACAGTCCTTATATTTTTTACGTTTATAAATGCTGTTAGAGATAGTTAGTAGCTTAATCCATAATTTAAGAGGAAAAATCTGAAAACGTCTTCGAGTACGGTTTTGAAATTCCGTATAACCGAATTTTTGAATTTTGGTGTTGAAAGATTCAATCTACCTTTTTTTTTCTCCAGAACCTAGACACAATTGTAAAGCTATTCACATAAGTATGTAGTTTTTTAAGTAACACCCGATTTAATAACAAAGACAGTTTTTGTCAATGATAGTTGAAATTTACTCAAGAGAGGAAGGTAAAAACTATCTCATCATAACACATCACATTAAATGTTCTACGAGAATTTGGTCTGCAGAAATTTGTCAGTAAAAATACAAATACACTTTTTAAAATTTTGTGTTTTATAATACAGAATGCGAATTACCTAATATAATTTATGAACCGATATATATTGAATTTAATTTACATTGAAATTTATTATTTTTATTAAAACATGAAAGCGTTATATTCACAACTATTTCGACTATACATGATGATGGTCAGATTAAAAATATAGATATAATCAAATTCAAATTGTATATGTCTATAGTTTTCTTTTCACCGATACACTTAATAAAAAATAAATAAGAGCTAGGGATTTTTTTTAGAAATTTGAAGGATTAGGAAGTTTTGAAAGGGTCACTAAAATCCTTTTAATGTTGTGTTTTTTTCAATCGTAGATTTTCCATTCATAAAATCAAAATGAAATTTCCTTTATCCAATCCTTTTCCTTTATTTAACATTTTTTTCCATCCAAAATTATTATTTGAAGAATTTTATTCAACGAAATAACTTGCAAATAATTTTTATCAATTTACAAATATTAGTTTCCAATTTAAGTATAAAAGAACTCACGTTCTCTCAGAATTTCTTGAAGAAAATAAATTTTTAAAACGTTTTTGATACATTTTTTACAGATAGAACTTTAGTTTTATATTTGTTTTTTATTCAAAATCTCACACAAGCACTTGATAAGACGCATTCAGTAACTGGATAAATTTTTTTATTGTAACTACTGAAATTCCATTAAAAAAATTTAAAAATTTAAAAATAATCTGTGAATATAGCAATCTTTTCAATATAGTCTTTATTCCTAGAATTATTTCAGAAGCCTCACGATTTTTCAAATTATCTCCTTGTATATTTTTGTTTTTAAATTTAAAATTTTTCTTAATAATTAAGTTTAAATAAAAAAAATGAAAATATCTAACTGACAAGTTTTGAAAAATATTGTATTCTAATCTGGATCAAATAATTTCACAAGGTAACATACCTAGTATATTTCAAAAGTGAGTGAAATAGCGATTAGGAATTTATAAGCTTACAAATGGAGAATAAGTAAAAGCACTCAATTCAGCAGAGCATTTGTTTCTTTCTTTCTTTTGTTCCAAATAAAAATATTGTTAACACTGTTTCTTTTGATATATTTTATTTTGTGAATTAGAGTACATAAAGCATAGTTTTAATGTATTATCATAATGTTCAGATCATAGCACTTTCGGTTTTTGTGCTTTTAAAGTCCGGAAAACTGCTTCTGTTTTCTTTAGCATAAGAAGTTCCCTCCCAAATAAATTTGGCATAATTTCAAAACAGGACGTTAACAGAATTTCGGAGAATACCTAGAAATCTTTAAAGAATCAAAGACAAAAGTCCAGGGTATTTTCTTTTTAGAGTAACAATTGCTTTTTAACAGCTATTTAACCTACAAGACAGATCGATTAAAATCAATTTCATCAACACTCATCAATATTGCTCGTAAATTAGTTTCATGACTTTTATCAATTCCAATTCCACTGACCATTGAGATATTTATACAATATAATTGTATAGATACACCTGTAGAGGAATGAGGTTTGATGTTCTTTTTCTTTCTGCACTCCAATGAGGATTTAACGAGTTTATTGCAATGATTGATGCCCCTGATTCGGATCACTGTCTAATAAGGATGCTACTTAATTGCTCTCTCAAGTATAGTAGAGAAGTAAATATCTAATTAGGTAGTATATATAAATCATAGGCGATTCATTTGCTGAGTAATATATTAAAACAAAATAAATTAGCACTATTATTAAAACAAAGATATTATATACAGTTTTGTTCCACTCGTATCAAATTCTACAGAAACATAACTTTTGCTGCCCTGCTAATGCGAGATATCCGGTAGTCGACGTGTTAATATCACTACTCTGCCAACTTTTTCTCTTCAATCATGGTAAGGAAAATGCGAGTTCACTCGTTTCCTAAAAACTAACGTCCTGTTTTGAAGACAATAGAATGGAATTCCAGGATCCCCAGTCCTGAAACTGGAATCTTAACAGCAAGTCACTTTGTACTAACGTTTCATCATAAAATTATTGCTTCTAAATGGAGAGGAAAAAAAAATATAATTATAGCTGTATCTCAAAAAAGAAGATACAAATAGACAGTTTAAAAAACTATTGCTTTATTTGTTTATGTATTGTGCAACCAATTAAGTATGGTTTAGTTTTGCGTAGTAAAACTATATTCAATAATCATGAATCCAAACAGTAACTAGCTCACGATTGCTAATCTGTTTCGAAATCTAGAGAGACAAATTTCCTTTCAGACTTTGTTTTACATGTAATATGCTCGATCATTTAAATGATATTTTACCTTTTAAATCCTTTTTTATACCTTGTAAATTCTTTTTTTACATTTTTTTCATACTTTAAAACATTAATATTGTCGAATTCAAAATTATATAAGTTCATACAATGCAATGTTTAAATTTTGAAATAAATTTCCGAATACATGAAGTACTAGAACTATTTGTAAATATTTTCAAATAATGAAGATTAGATACCGAGAAAAAATAATAAATGCTTTATTTATACACAAATTACCTTGTTTCATACAATCATTGATATATTACATACATACATACTTTTAAAATAAAAATTATAACAGAAAAAATGCTAACAACTCACTATATTTCATAAAATGATACTAATTTATATAAATATAGAAAAAAAAACGTATTTGCATAACTACATTACGACTTGTAGATATCAAAGTATCTATAAAACCATATACATTAGGATAAATGCATTACAAATTTCAAGAATATTGACACAAGAGTTTTTCAAATTTCTGAAAATACCCATTTTTTTCTAATGACGACAAAATTAAAGTTTAATTAGTTTTCCTTGGGTTCCTTCGGGATTCATTATTCCCTATAATTTTTCAGTTGAGTGTATTTTAAAGAATATAAGGCATTCAACATAATTCCATAATTTTGCTTAATTTGCACGATTTTTTAATATTAAAAATGCAAAAATAGTTTGAATTTTTAGAAAAAGCATTTCTTAAAGCAAGAGATTAAAGTTATTTGTAAAATAAAAATTTTAAAATAGTTATTATTTAATAACTACTCTTTAAAAAAATTAAGAAAGAAAAATCTGAATAAAAATTAGTGAACAATTAATGATATATCCACCATATCCATTCGTTTACAATTTTACTATAAAAAATATCATTTAAGAAGAATAAAATATTGTTCTATAAATAAAATTATCATATTGTTCATTTTATATTTGATTAAATTGCATTTTCTATTTCAACATATTGATTACCAGGGTGATCAAGCATGGCAATCAAACCATGTTCTTTTGAAGCACAAAGACTTCTCACTTGGCTGACCGGTCAAACCAACAGTCATTCTTTGGTGAGATGAAAATACTGAAAAATAAAAGATATCTTGAATGTTTCATATTTAATAACAAAAAGCATTCACAATAATCAATAAATAAAATCTAGATTTTGAAAGGGTTTTATTAATGGATGCAAATGAATGTTAATATTTGTTTAAGTATTTACAAAAACTATAAGAAGGATATTTTAAAGTTTGTTAAAATTATAAAGTTAGATTAATTTATTCAGGATGTAATTAATTTATTAAAAACAGATTATTAGTGCTAGTTATTCAAGCATATTCTGGTATTTGAAACTTCACGAATAAATATTGCTTGTTATAAATATCTGTTTCGACAGAAAATCTTTAAAATATATACATTTTAAATAATGCATACAAGTAGTTTTAATAGTTGAAACATTTAATACTTGATACTTAAAGTTGTGAAGGATGCTAAACATTTAGTATCACACTGAAATATATATTTATTATTCACAGCAATTTTCACTTCAAGACTTACTACATTTACAGATATATTTTGTATTGCAGGTCCCATTTCTCTATTTCAGTTTCAAGTTTGCCCTTAAAATAAAAAAGTACACAATTTCAATATAATATTCGTGTTAACAATGCCAAATAGAAAATTTATATATTCTGAACCGGGAATAAAATAGACATTTTAATAAATTTGTGGATTTTTAAGAGACATTTTGAATTCTATTATTGAAAGCTAACAGTTTTCAAGTAATAATATCAATATGTTATTTTTTTAAAAATAAAGTTATTATATACTTGAAGTAAAAAAATAACTTTCCATTATTCCATCCTGTCTCTCAGAGGAAAAGTAAAATACTCTTCCAGTAATAAAACAAGTATTTTCATTTAATATGTATGTATACATACATGTACACGTCTTACATATGTATGTAAGGTGTATACATTCAGTATGACAAAGGATAAAATGTTAAAGTTTTAAAAACTGAAGAAATCTAATGACTTGGGGAAAACTAAAAGTTTTAGGTGGTATTTTCCTTCCATTAATTCTTTAAAATTTAAAACTCATAAAGAAGACAATATCGATCAATAATAATTATAGCTGGAATATTCAATCAAAACATACGGAACAACGACCCCACTGCAATTAACACAGGTGAGGTGTCATTCTCCAGAGGGAATATATCTATGCGTGTAGCATACGTGACCAAACTACAAATGTGGTTTATTCAAATCCAAGCATTTGCAAATTAAAACATGCCACAAAGTTTTCACTGGTTTGAGTAGTTTGTTACTATTACACATGCTCCTAATATCTTCTCAATTTCTTTAAATATTCTGAATAGTGACGTTAAATATCAGAGGTTGAAATAAGGAAATGAAAAATATACCAATGTTCATTTCCTAATTTTTAAGATCTTTTAATTTTTGAGGTTTGAATTTTTAACTACAATTCCTTCTATTTTTAAATTTATGTATTACACCATTTGAGTATGAAAAAGAAAGCATTACTATCTATGGCTAGACATATTTAGATTCTCATATATATCCTTAAATTGAAATAACTGAAGTGTAACAAAATTATTCTTTTAGCAATTATGTAAGTATTATACAGATATTATTTTGGAGCAAGAATCAGTCTTTGGATAAACTTATTGACCAGCTTACATATTTACATTTCCTTTTAAAAAACTATGAGATTAAAATTTGGTTGCAAGGTAAGTGACAAGCAATTACAACGTCTGTATGATATGATGAAAATACAGGAATGCCGTTTTAAGATGGTATTTACCTGACATTTAATTACCTGGCTTTAATGGCATTTACCTTCAATAAGAGTATTGAACAATTTATATTCAGTTGAATTAGCAGTTAGATTTTATATCTGTACTGTGCTTCAAGGTTTAAACCAATTAGCAGAAGAAATCGCATGCATAAATTGGAATCCTATTAAACGAGGAATATTATACACACAATGAAAAATCAATTTTAACTGGATGAATTAAATTTTGATAGCTAACATTTTGAAATAATTTACAGATATTATGAGTATATATATAACGTGTAAAATATAGAAAAATGTGCGAATCGTTCTCTTTATCGAATTATTACAATCAGACATTGCAGGTAATAAAATATAATGATCAATAAGATTGAAAATGAGCAAATACTTTAACATTATGAATCGTGATAGCAAAATAATCAAATCCTCAAGTTTTTGTGAAATTTAAGTCTTTCCAGCAAATTATAATGAGGAATATCCAAGGTAGGTAATTCATGTCTGACGCACAGTTTTGTACAAAGCAAGTGCTGGAGACCTATCAGTGTTATCCTCAGTAAAATATTTTATATATGACTTCCTGGATTTCTGCTTGAGGACGAATTGCATTAGGGCTAAAATTGAACAGCGAAGATTTTTCGTCCACTAAATTGCTTTTGTGGTCTCACTGATGTATCCCCACATAATTCAAAGATAACCAAGAACGCCGTGACAGAAGTATGCGGTTGCTTATCAATTTAGTTTTAGGATTTTAAGATGTATTGGTATTGAAAAATTGTATTCAGTATTTTTCTCCTTTATTTCAGGAATTTTACTCCTTGTTTTTTTTCATTGATAAATCGTATAGTAAGCAACAATTTTCTTAGACTGTGAGATGATATCTATTAATGAAAAGGTTCGATTCCACCATCTTATTTAATTACTCTTACTACGGCACTGGACTTTCCAACCATTTTGCTTTTCAATCAGAGAAGTGCATAATTTTTGCAAATACTTCTTTGCCAAGGTCTATTAGGTTTCATGGTCTGCATCTTACCCATAATTGTGCAACTACAAAATGAGTTTTGAAAATAAATTCTGAAGAACGAACGATTCCTGTTAAATGGGAAATTATTGATTTCTAGTCAACTTTACAGAACTTGGTAGATAATCTAACCTACCTTCACATTTTTATTTTATGAAGGATTTAAAGTGTTATTATTCGTTTATAATAGAAACATTTACAATAGGTTATTCATTGGAATCACTGTCCCTGAAGGACATACCTTGTTTATTTTTCCCATAGCTTCAAGTATTTTGATGATAGTCTGGATAAGAATTTCATTGATTTCTTTCAAAAGAGACAACAGACATCTGCCTAAACAATGCATCAACAAGATCTGAAAGTAAAAATATAAAGAAATTGAATTATTTCATATCTGATAATTATCAAATATGAATCAGATACATTTAACTATTTTGAATACTAGTTGAAAAACCCGACTTTGACCAGGATCAAAATCTTTTTATATTTAATGTAGAAATATTTGTGTAAAATATTATAATATAAAAAACCTTTTCCAAGTCATATACATTAAGAGAAAATAACGACATTCAAACTATAAACATTGTCCACCAAAGGAGTATTTTTATGTTTCCTTCTTCCCAAATTTGCTTAAAAATTTGTAAAGAAGTAATAGAGTTTGAGAGAAAATTTTAGAAAAATTAAATCGATCTTGTCAAAAAGGTAAAAGTTTTAATTATAAGATGGTGCACAGTTTATTCGGAAAAATCCTCTTCGATATTTAATGAGGTTTGAAGACAAAATATTTTCCAATGCCTGGAGCCATTGCAATCGTTGAATGTATGTTTAATATGCTTTCAAGACTTTTGTCGTTGTTTGAATACTGACTTATCCTTATCTTTGGCATTGTTAAGTTACTACTTTGAGGCGAATGCGAACCTGGTTAAAAGGTATGTGATGGTATAAAACAAATGAAAAAAATGTAGAGGTAGGATATTTTAAGGTGAATTTTAATTTTTATACGAGTAAATGCTTAAAAAAAGCAACATTTCAAAGAAATTGATAAAAGAAGTGGAATTGATATGAATAAAATATCATTTTGCGTTTTAAAACCGACACTGAAAATGTTTTCTTTTGGATTAAGTTAATATGGAGAAAAATCAATAATTTGGTTATTTTTTCAATTAAATAAATAATTAGCAGCTATTCATTGAAAAGTTAATATTTTTCTTAAAGAATAAAGGTACAAAATTTGACTAATATCACCGCCCTTTTAAGAAAAGACATGTAACATTTTACGCATACATACATAAATAATAATTCCAGTTTGCTCATGTATGTTTAGTAATGTAATTGTATGAAATTTTTACAATTATTTAATACAAAATAGAAATCTATCTTATATGTTACATCAATAAGTATAAAATTTGGTGACTGACAACATTGTCTATTAAGTGCAAATTATATTTGGTGTATTGTGCTTTTTTATATTTGTATGCTTCTGAAAATTGTCATACTTAAGAAATTATTGTGAAACTCGACAAGTAAATGAAATTGGTGATGCGGGTACTCTGTAGACAAAAAATGCCTATTTTACAAAATGCCAATTAATTGGAATTTTGTAAAACGTCATAAATAAGCAAACATTTTAGTAAGGATCGAAAAATAAATGCAATTTAAATCGTTTCTTGCAATAATCGGTTCAAGCAAACAACAACGAAATTACGAATGCTGGTTCTTCAAGATGCAAGAGAAATGAAAGAATTTTGAGAGATGGTTTCAAGAGCCTCGGACATACTCAAATAGGCGACTAAATACTTTGCAGGAGAAAGGCATTCTCTAGGATGAACATTAAATAGAAAAATTGTGAATTTTCATGAAAAATTTTTGTGTTAAATTTAAGTGACGTTGGTGTCATATTAAATTAGAGTAACAGTAATAGAGCATGTGCTATTAACTTACTAAATGCAATTTAAGTTACCGAATGTGTATTTCGATAGGAGTGTGACAGCAATAAATTCTTTACCCTTCCAGTACTTGATTTTTGATGAAATAATCAAATATGATAACATGAACCATTCAACATTCAAGAGGATCTTGTAACAAATCAAGAGCACGGGATCTCGCAGCTTCATGCATGCTTCCTAGGAAATATTGAACAAGATTGCAACTCTATTCAGCTACTGAATAATAAGTATTTAATGAGAACTATATACATTTAGTAAATTATGTTGAATAAAATTATAAGGACATAGTTTTCACTTGAGATAATGGCAGACATTTAATAGTTGTTGCAAAATTGGCCCCATTCTCTATTTAAGTTTGAATATATACGATTATAAATTTCAAAATTTTTCTGTTAACAAGCATAATTCATGACAAATAATTTTATTTAAATCCTTTTTAAAGATTTTGTTAAACTAGCAATAGTTGTTTCTGTGCTATCTTTTATTTTGAATTGCAATCCAGTTTTACTCAAACAAAACGAGAAAATAACGAAGCCATTTGGAAACAATTTGTTTAAGGTTTCAATAAACTATCTGAATATAGTATTACCATTTAGGTAAAAGAATTAAAATATTTATATAAAATTATTCTAAATTAAATATTTCCTTAAAATTTTTTTGGGTTCTGCGTGCATCCGTTCCATTGAAATTTAACCAAAGAATGAATTATCCTTTGTTTATATGTGTTTCAAAAATGCTTCTATTAGTTGTTTAATATTTACTATTAAAAGACCATTTAGTATTATTTCTAAATTATAACGCAAGTTTGGCACTATTACCACAAGACAAAAACTTACTTTTCATGAGCGATAACGAGCATGATAGGACACCAAAGAACGTATCAATAAGAATTTCATTACTGCAGGATTCTATGGAAGATGGCTCTATAAAAGTGTAGCCATTTCTTACTAAGAATTGATATCCTTGAAATGGAAAGGTAGACCACAGTTGCATCAGTTTTTCCGGTATTGTTTGCAAATAATTGCTATCAATTGCAGAAACTTTGAGGTGGCGTTTTTATTTCATGATGAAAAAACATGCCCCAAGATCAGGAATCATTACTACAGGAAACTTCTTATATGAAAAGCTTGGCTTCATTTGGCGTCAGCTCTTTTCACTAGGTAATTGATGATATCTTGAATTCAGCAGTAATAGTCAAAGAAATATCAAAAATTATAAAATCATACCTTTCAAAAAAATTTTGATGAGTTAATAATTGATCAATTTTTTTCCTTCAATCAAAATAAGATTAGATTTTATACAAATGCATCTGAAACCGTTAATGAGGATATTCAATAGATTACTTAAAGATGAATATTGTGAACATTCTTAGTAAAAATATTGCAGTTGATGGTCTCATGCATCTTCATAACTAAATAAACATGGCAAAGAATCGTCAACATATTTTTATTTAAATTCCCTAAAATTCCAGTTCAAAAGAAATTTATTTGCAAATTACAAAAATTCATCTTCATTTTTTGAATTTCTCCGATTGCTCCAACAAGCGCTGGAGAAATCCCACAAACGTTGATACTCATCACAATTAGAGTATTCCGGAAAACTTCATTATGCTTAAATCTCAGTTTATTACTAACATTGCTCGATTGCCTACAATTCCAGGGAATTCCGCCTTGATCTATTTCAGTAACTATTTCAAATATTAAATTTTATGCATGCATTTATTCGCATATGGACATTCAATAAAAGATGGGACATGTGACAAAAGCAGGATAATAAACTTCTTCTAAAAACTTCAAATTGAATAATTATGGTTTAAAGAAAAGATGGTTTAAAGATTTTTCATGAAATTAAGAAGTATAATGATTACTGATACATAGAATATGCATAATTATTTTTTAGAGTGACTGATAATTAAGGTAGTCTAAAACTACCTTAATCTATCTTAGCGAAAAGCGAATGTCAGACATTAGGACATCAAAGACAAATGGGTGAAAACTATAGGTAAAGAAATGAGATTCCATAAATCTCAAGATAATTACGATTCCAAGAATTCGAAAAGTATTTAACAAATTACGGTTGAAATCTTTTAAAAAGGCAGTTAATTCCTTTCTACGTAAATGACGTGTCATTTTTGTGCATCGAATTATTAAATTTTTAGTTTTAAATCTGCAATTAAATGGAAATATTAGTTTAAAAGGAATAAATCATTTAAAAATGCTTCAACATATTAAATGTTTCATATTATTACAGGCATTAAAATGAAAATTAGTATATCTCAAATAGAGTCATCAAATTAGAAAGTTAAGTAAATTCCTAAATCAAGGGTTTGATGTAAACTGGAAGCACAATATAGCAGAATTTTTATGGACTGGGACATTTCAAAATTTATAATTAGAAAATAATATGCGGTTAATTCAATAAAAGAAGAAGGTTGGCGCAGTATGATGGAAGATTGAATTTTCGTCAAGATATCAAATCAAACCTAATCAAAGCTTCATTAAATTTTCGAAGATCTTGTATATAGCCTGCGCAATATTATAAAAGTTTTAAATTCCTCGCTTTGTTAATAATCAGGGAGAAAATGGGATTCTGAGTATAATTTCTTCGAGGAACTGATTTATTTTAAACCAAGAGCCTATAAAAATTCCTTTTAACCCTTTGCGAATTTCAAAGAAATCCAGGAATTTAGAATATAAGACAAATTTTAGTTTAATTATATTTACGTCTCCTTGTAAAGCAACACAAGGGCTATTTTCGAACCGATATCGTAATTTTGAACTGAGACAGTCCCAAAATATCCGGATGGCGAGGGGAACACCTGAACTGGCCACTCCATCTCCACATCACAGGAGGAAGAATGTTTGGCCCTGATGGATTTAATGTGCAGCAGAGCCCCTTACACGACGGTTTTCGGTGGAATCGGATCTCGAACCTGTAAACCTTACGGTTCACGAGCCGAAACCTTACCACCAGACCAATTGTCCACAGGAGGATTTTATATAAACTTATTTAAAAAATATAAGAATTTATAGACGTTACCATTACCTAAATTTTCATTTTATTTACTTGTATAACGAATTCTGAATCAAAATTGGTTTCGGATAGAAAAGTTAATTTCTTGTTTATTAGTTCAGTATGCAAAAGGCAAGGGCTTTGAATTTTGTGTTTTCCAACTTTTATGCATTTTAGTACCTATTTATATCAACATATTAAACATATGACGAATTTCAGAGATCGTTCTGTTTCTTACGCAATGGTTTGCCTATTTATCAAAAACAAGAGCGAATAATTAAATACTAATTGCGAAATTTTTTTAAAAATAAAAGATGAATGCTTAAAATTTTCAATTTATCACTTAATTGTTGAAGATTTTAATATTTATCCTAAAACAATTATCACTATTTCTCTGCTACAGATAATTTTAAGGCATCAAGCATTTATATTGTGAGAACAGTTTCATATTCAAGTTTTATGATACAGAATTAGAAATCTTGGAGGCAAGTGTTTTTGTATCATTAATCATATAGAGTTCCAAATCACATTCTTAGTTTATTATTCAAAAGATCCTGAAGTCACACAATTTCCCTTAATTGTTTTAGATGCATTCAATTAGATAAAAACAGTTAATTTCCTCATTTTACAATTTAGTAAATTTAAATTAAATGTGGATTCAAAATAAAATACCCTTATTATTAAACTGAAGTTCAAAAATTCAGCCTAGTGACTTTAAAAATTAATTTTGATAGATATTGAACAATTGTATTTCGAATGATTTAAATTTCAGTTTCCTAGCTATATAGCCTAACTAATCAAATTTAGTCGTAAATAATCAAACAATATACCGACATTTATTCATTAACCATTTTCGTAATCTTTGGTTGTCAAAAAAGATTATTCTAACTAAGGTTTTTTACAATTATACCTTACACATTGTAGCAGACTTTTCTACCTATAATTTATATGCATATTATGTTAATTTAAAGTAGAAAATGCCGGTTTCCGATATATTAAATATTGTTGATATTTTCAGAGTTAAATAAATTATTTCCCATTTCACTTTGCCCAGCATTGAAAGCAAGCTTTAATACTTGCGATGGAAGTGATTTGGAAAACTATACAAATGTATAACTTGATAAATGTAAAAAGTGACGTGGAGGAATGAAGATAATAGTTTGGCTAAGTGTTGAAAAAAAGTAACTGAAGTTTCAAATATTGTATTAAGTAATTCTTATCAAAATATCAACTATGAACACAGTATTACTTACTCCACAAACTCACTCTGCAAAAAACACAGCATTACTCGCTCTGCAAATTCAGTATACACAAAACGCAGCATTACCTGCACCGCAAACTCACTCTTTGCAAAACCAAAGACATTATCCACTACACTATCTCCGCTCGAAACAAGACACTTCTCGCTCTTCACAAAACCACGGCATCACGCACATCTCTGTCTCGCACAAGAAACAAGACATTACCCGCTCCACAAACTCACTCTATTCTGAACCACAGACTTTATCCACTACACACGCTCTACATACCAAGACACTATCCGCTCCTCACACTAACACACACTTCACTCACATACACACACATAGCATTACCCACACCATGCACTCTTCACAAAAATCAAGACTTTACTCACTTTGAACACCCTCACCTCAAGACGAAAACATTATCTGTTGAAGATATCAGTACACTTTTACCATCTTCGCAAATATACATATACTATGTTTTCATTGCTCACATTCTGAATCAATTTTCATTCCATGCGTTCTTCTTACCATCGATACACATCACAATCTTTAAGCTCTACATACCATCACCAAAATAATATTTCATCGTCCCTACATATCCCATGCCAGAGGTTCAACAAATCTAAAATACACATCCCAGAACCGCATGCTCCCCACAAGCTACATGTCCCATACTGAACCCTTCGTAAATTGTTACTGTATATTATTTCCCCCGCCATTCCACAAACCACCCTCCTATACACCTAACTCAGGACATTTCATATATAACATCAATTGCCATCTGACGCTAAGAATACAAATTTATTTTGGTATCCAAATAAGGTTTCCGACTAAGTTTTGCATTCTTTGCTTTGCTGTTTTAATCGATCTATTTCTAGCTACATACACGCATAATTCACAATTTTAGACCGCACATATGAAGATTTATTTTCTCTCAGTATAAATTTAGCAAATTTACTCGAAGTAAATTTATTTTGTGAATTGCGTATCGTTATCGTTAAAGCCCAGGTTTCACTCAGCTCGTAATATTTTACATAAATGCTTTATCTCAAAGATTTAAGCAACCTATCTAATATTTCAGTGCTTTTAACTGGCTATTTAACATTTACGCCGAACTTTTATCATAAGTATTCCGTTTTTCTTTTGATAAGCAATATATTTTAGGCACTTGATTGATCAGGGACCGAAACCAGAGTACTAAAACTCTTTCAGCTTAATACCTACAGAAAATAAGCTTATTTTATGAAAGGAACGCTTTTTACTTTTAATATATGGAACTTTCATTTCAATACATGGAAGTTTATACGTAAATAAATGAACGGCAAAAACGACATTTTCGAAGTTTATATTTCATTATAAATTATTTCTCATATTAAGTAATTTATCTTTGCTAGAAAAAAAAGAAGAGAAGAAAGAGAATATTGTAAACAGTCCATCAATCTGGTTCAGTTTATTAAAAATATTTTTTTATGATTTGAATTTGAGTACATTTGTTGAACGTATAATTAAGCTACAGTCACCACTAAAGTTTTTTATGGGTGGCAAAGTTTCAGTTTTATTTTTATGTCCATTGGATTAATAGTCTGTTTATGAGTCAATACCAATTTTCAATTCCGGGTAGTATATGAAACCTCCTATAATTATATGTAAGGTAGCATATGAAGCCATCTTAAAATATAAGAACTTACATTTTATGAAGTTGCATTAATAGTTAATTTTTCCTCTATAATAAAATAGAATATTAAAAAATTGAGAACATTCAAACAGTTAAGGACACGGGTTATTTTTCCCATTTCATCATACATTGAATGTTCAAATGCGAATTGTACTAAATACGAGCATCAAATTCGGTGTACGTTTCAAATGGTAGCTAAAAGAAGAATCCAAGCAAAATTTTCTGAGATTTTAAGCAATAGAAAAATTTTAGCAATAAACTAAGGTATGAACATTATAAAATTGACCACAATTCTCTAGATACAATAAGCATCAATATTATTTTGATAGATGGATAGATAAGTTAAAAAAAGATAGATAAGTTAAAAAGTTAAAAATGGATAGATAAGTTATGAAAAAGTTACCTGCATGTGTCATGTTGTTTGAGCGAAAATTTCAAAATTGTGTAATATTTCTGGTTGAATCCAACAACTATACGAGAGAAGACCATGAAAACAGTTCTACTGAGCTACTAACGCTGTTCTACCGAGCCTCTGGATTCCAAATTTTCAGACAGAACTCCGATTGCGAGCTCGATTTCACAGTAATTTGAATATTTTCTAGATGTTTAAAATTTGATTTCATTATACATTGAACTAGGCATAATAGCTGAAGGCAACTTTTTTTCATATCGCAGATATTTTATCCTTGAGACACCTGCAAAAAATATAGTAAATATAATTTTCTTAAATTGGGAGTTTTGAAGGTATAAGGCAAAATCCATACAGATTATGAAAAACCATAATTATTTTTTTAAAAAATTGCTCACAGCTCCACTGATACTATTCATTTCATAAATATAAATGAAATTTTGTAAGCAATTCAAAATCTCTCTATACATTATTTGAAATTATAGAAAATGCATTCCTTAAGATGATGAAAATGGTAATTAAAAGTTTTCAAATGGCTTACGATTACTATAATATTCCATAGTTCATGCAATTTGTTCATGAGATGAAATAAGAAACGAGACTTTCATTCACTTTTATGAGTGGAAAATCTGATTCGAATGCATTGTAGTCTGGTATTTGCATAGCATTGAGTTTTTTTATTTAAGATATTGGGGCATTTTTATAATCATTTTAATATATATACAGGCGATTTTCTTTTAGTAGTTCAATTTATGAAACAATTTTATTATTGTGGACAGTTTAAAATTAAAAAAGTTCCATTTCTTTGCATTTTAATTAAAAATAAATGTTACTAGATTCACAGATGTATATTTTTGCATGTATATTTTTAGCAGTATAAGTAAAACAATCAGTATCATGGGAAAAACAAAGCAATTTTAATTAAAATTATAAAATATCTCCAGAAACAAAATAAATCTTACATTATCAATAAGAATGTCAAATAATTTCATATGACTTTTTTCATTGGATAAAATATTAAAAGCTAAAGCAAATATTTAGGAAAATAGATTAAGGAAAATAAAGGACCAAAAAGTGTTTTCTTTTCTGTAAAAATTTCATAAATCCAGATTACCGCAGAAGGAAAGAAGACGAAACCAAACTCAGATACAATTTAGAGTTTTGAATCAAAAAAGTTGTTAGGAATTTATAATTGCAAAATTCAATTAAAATCATTTTTACAATGTTAAAATCCGAAACTTCTTAACCATATTTGAGGAAAGATTCAATGTAACAAAGAGAAAATAAGCACAACTTTTTGAACGCTTTAATGGCCAAAAGGCCAAAAATAGGCATCTAAATAAATTCCTGTTAATTCTGTAAAACTTTCTCAATAGTTTCTAAATGAAAATAATATAATAATATAAAACTATTTTTGGTAAGTAAAAATTGAATGGGTATTCTCTGTTTTGTAGATTCAAAGTGATTACACACAAAAGATATGCTAATATTTTCAATTCTTTTTGTGTTGTCCAACAAATTTTTTAAGTGCCATTCCACCATTCTCATGAACAAATGCTTAAAACACAAACAATATTTCAGAATGTTTAGCTTTGCACTATACGATATTAAAATTCAAGAATTAAAATTGATTAATTAAGATTAAAATTCAAGAATTTCAGTTTTCAGTTTTCCTTAACAAAATTTAAAATTTTTGCTTTGATTAGAGATTGTTGACACTTTGTTTAGACGTAGCACTTATAAAGTTTTTCATTTATTATTATAGAATTATGCTTTTATTTTTTATTACAGAATTATACTTTAATTTATAATTTATTTTTACAGAAAAAAACAGCGAACTTATGATTTCACAAATTTTTGTAAAGGCACATGGGAATGTATTTGCAAAATGCAGTTGTTCAATTACTCCATTTAAGAAATATGATGAGATTAATATATTTTTCACCTTTCATTTTTTAATAATTTTTTCTTGATGCCATGCAATAAAATTTAAGTTCATTTAAGGCTTTGTAACTAACAAAGCTTTCTACAAGACAAACAAATTTTAAAAACATTTTTTTTTTCTGACGATGACAGATGTATTTCAGTTTGAATTCAGATTGAGGTTGGGAATACATT
>JAPMOQ010000725.1:4951222-4976089 GCA_026543055.1 Argiope trifasciata
GAGGCATTTCCCACGCTTCCTACACATACATTCAACACAGAGGCATTGCCACCTTTCGCATACTGCGCACCACCAAGACATTTTTCACTTCGTGTATACACCCATACAATTTCTTCACTAAACCTTCTTCAAGAAAGGCAGCTTTCATTGCTCATATTCCAGAGTCTTTCATGAAAGTTTGAATATCATATCCACACATTCTAGGGCTCTAAACACCGCCATATTTCATTCTACACTCTGGAAGCTCTCCCTTTTACATATATTTAATGAAATCCAGACCTACTTTTTCCACAATGCACATCCTTAATCAGTTACTATGTACCAATTTACATTCGCAAACATATCAATTCCACCTGTTCGTTCGAAGATTAAGCCTAAACAGTTTTCATTAGTATAAAACATATAATTATCAACAAAGTTTAAGTTCTTCTCAGAGTGTTGCATAAGAGTAGTTTCTCACGAGCAGTTTTTGATACAGATGACTGCTTTCATATTTGTAAATAAAAATGCTTCAAAATAAATTCTAATCAAAATATCAAATTCACAAGGAAGAAATAAATAAAAAAATCGCGACTTTCGCTTAAATCTTTCATTGAAATATTTTAAATGTCTCAAATTTACTTTGATAAGAAGATATTCGTAACTATTCTTAGTTTAAATCCTTCACCGATCGGGGGAAATATTAAACTAATTATTCAGAGTCAATTTTCTTTACATCTTCTCTGCTATCCGTTTTGAACCTCTTTGGAAACGTTTCAGTTGAACAACCCATGCGCCAAGAACTGAATTGTTAAATTTAAACAAGCCATTCAGAAGAGAAAAAATAAGGCCTTAAAAAATGTTTACAATATGAGAAATAATCTTTTTTCACAATACGTTTTCTTATTTATAAAACGACCTTTTTCTAAAAAAAATTCTTAATAACAAGGTGATTTCTGACCCTATTTTAAGAACTTCAAATATTGAGGGAAGGTAGTATAAGGCTATGGGTTAAATATAAAATTGTATTTAAATGTTTAAATTTAATTGAAAAAAATACCACATAGGTAAAGAAAAAAGAATATTGTACAAGAATATTGAAATTTTATTTCCTGTTTAGTTCATATATACACAAATGAAGTTAGTATATATTTTTAAATATTATATTATCAAAATTAAAACTGAGCATTTTCAGAAAATTTAATGAATATTCATATTTTTAGATTTAATTTACTTTTTAAGACGCAAAAGCCAAGTTTCAGATGCTGTGCAAAATTTATATGATTTTAATAAGAATTTACAAAATTTAACTTTTTCTAAATATTCAAAACCATTGAGCTCATTTTCTTGAAACGTATTTAATTTAAATGTTAAGATTTTACTGAAATTACTTTCACGAAAGATTTAAATAATTTCATATTTGAGATCCTTTCCTAAACTCTAGAATTTTATTTCCTTTTTGAAATTATCTAGAATTTCTATCTGACATTTATTTCCATTTTGGTTTCGGACTGAATTGGCTGTCAGTTATGTTTTCAAAAATCATGCTTTTATGCTTAAGTAGACTTGGTACTTCCTAGTTTATAAAAAGGAAAAAATCATAAGTAGATCTAGTATTTCTTAGAATTCTCTAACATTCAAGTGTTTCGAAAAAGTTTAGGATCCCTGTTTCAATTTATACACCCTTTTGTGCATTGAATTGCATTAAATATGTGCATCAATTTGAATTATGTTTGAAATGTTTGCTACAGCAAGGAATTTGACATATTCTTGTAGTTGCAAAAAAAAATCAAGTGATGTTAAAAACACATTAAACTACAAACACAATTTCACTCGAATTTTTTTAGATTAAATCAATGTCATTTTCTATGAGTGATAGACAATATTTAGGAATAATTTTGAATATAAATCCGAAAGAATGCATAGATTCATAAAAATAGTTGCTTAAAGGCAAGATAATTGCTTTTTAAATAATAAAAGTTATTTGGCAAATTACCCTAAAAATGTTATTTTCCTGAATTATTTCATTATAGGTATTTATAAAATTTTAAAATTAACGAAAGATGTTTTAAAAATAAGCTCTTAAATTAGGATCAAAATTTAGCTTTACGTTATTCTATTGCCATCATCATTTAAGATTTTTTTTAATACAACGAGATTTTTTTCTGCTATATTTTGAATTGATAAGAAAGTTGTCTCCGAAAACGTTCAGGAAATATTTTAGTGTGGATTTCAAAAACAATATGGTCCTTTCACGGTGAATCAGACTTTATTGATGGAAGACTATTAAAAGTTGTAGTTCAGCTCAATTTGAATTTTTAAAGCTTGTGTGGATATTTACATGCAATAACTTGAAATAATTCTGGTTAATTTTCAAGAGTTTATTTGTGCTTTGAACTTGGCGTACTAACTGAAGATTAGAGCACCAATTATCTCTTGGTATATTAAAGGTTTTACTCAGAGGTACCTAAAAAGAAAAATGCTAATATGAAGATAAAAATATAATTATTCTATTAATAGTTAACTGTTTTTAAGGTATAAAGAAAAAGAAATTTCATTCTATGAAAATCTATATGAAGAATTAATGGAGATTCGAAAAAGGCTACTCGTTTTAAAAAGAATGCATATTTTTGCGGTCATGAACAGCAAGAAAATCTAGAAGTCTCGCCCATTTAGAAACAAATGATGTTAACATTTTATGCACTATTTCTGCATAATTTTCTTAGTCGTTTTATTAATTTTATTAAATCAGAATTTTGAATCAACACGATGACTAGTTTTTTATTGGATCTCTCGTTTTTAATTTATAATCAGATGAAACGAGGCCATCTATTTAATTTCAGTTTGTATTATTAAATTTGTGTACACAATTCAAGAAATAAACAGTAAAATCCTTTTTTTGGAATTTCACTATTTATTTAAAACTTTAAATGCAAGTTTTCTGATATACCGATTTCTACGGCTGCGAAAATTTCACCATTAGGATGGCATTAACCACAAAGGGTTAAGGGGTTTAATTACTGAATGCGACCAGTAAAGCATCAACATCTAATTAATTTTGAGATGACCGAGAACTTCTGTAAAATATGCTTACAAAATTATGTAAAATTTACAATTACAATGCAATATATAAAATTTAATACAAATACAATTATATAAAATTTAAGGTTACGGCTCAGTAAGTTTTTAAAATCAATATTTAAAAGCGACACTTGCTAATAAGTTCAAATAGAACTGATATTACACGTTATCCAATAGGATAATAAAAATCTGTAATCATAGAAAAATATTCCAAACTTTGAAAAACGTGGGATGCAGTTGAAAATAAACTTACTACGAACATGCAGAAATTGGAGGATAAGTGCTGGAGGTTTAAACGAGATCTACTAGTTGCAATTTTGTGAATTTAGTACACGAGAGCCAATACAAATACAGTTCCGTTCAGAGAATTAGATATTACAAGATTTCCATTTTCCAAGAAATCTGAAGAATCGGGAGTTTTCCTCCGTATGATTAAGAATTTATGGCGTTGTTAGGATTAAAGGATTCCGCAATTAATAATATACCAAGTTTTTTTAACTTTCCAATTCTTTAATGAGAACCAGAGGGAGGGCTACCCCCCCCCCGAAAAAACCTTTTCACTTACTTTTTATTATATGTCTTATCCCTTTTCGAACATATAACATTGTAAACATTTTGGGTAAAACCGAGAATGCCTTGCATGGCATTAGTGAACTATAGTTTGCTTTTTGCTCAGAATTTATAGTTGAATCTACATTTTGGATGCTTTTTCCCAATAGTCGAAACTAAAGTTCGTTTTACATTGCAGCTGTAGTCTGAGCTCATATCAAATTTCATTGAATTAAATCATTCCTTCTGTGATTGCCTTTATATGAATGCAAAAACAGATGAGGAGGACGCACAACTTCCTCTTCTGTGTGGTGTGAAATTTAAATCCTACAGAGAAGTAAAAGGTTTGAAAAGAAACGAGGTCCAAACTGACATAAAATCTTTGAAATTTTGTAGAACAGTGTTTAGAAAAAATTAAAACTGGTATGAACACATCAGCATAAAACTAAGTCCAATGCATTTTAAATAATGTTAAAGTTCTGGTAAAACTAGATGCTTAGTAAGTAATAAAAGTTTTCTTGAAACAAAAATATGAATGAAGATTTTCGTAGGGCAAGAAATTAAATGCATTGAAGTTTTAGTTTAGTTTGAAATAGAAATACATTTAAGAATGGTATATTCAAAATATGAACCCAAAAGTAGCTTTAATTAGTTTTATTTGAATTATAAGTAATATTACTTCCTAAAACCGTTTCACAGAAATTAATGAATTATTTTTTATCACATAAAACATTAGTTACATTACAGCAAAAATTAGTTTTGAAAGTTTACTTTTCCATTTATCAGGCAATGAGCTTACAGAATACAAGAGGAGACAATAGTTAAATAAATGCAGAAAATAAAATTCATATTTTTATTCTTATTAAACGAAAATATTGTTTATGTAGATGCAATTACATCCAGAAGAATGTATACAAATGACAATAACATAGCCTTTGGGTACCAAATAATCTGAAGGTTTAAAATCTTGCAAAATTATCATTCCTGAGCAAATATCTTAAATAGAGAAAAAAATTAAACTTTTCACCCAGTATTCAATAAAGAAAAAAGAACTCACTAACAGAATTTAAATAATATACAGATAAAGTAACTTACTTCTCGGTTTTTAGAAATATGAATGAATAAGTGTGTCTATAAAATAGAAAGGGAAATTTGCGAAGTACATTCCCCAGTATCTCATGTTGTTATTTTCTACATTTAGCTTTGAAAAACCGATTAATGACACTGTTTTACTTTTAAGTGAAACTCTGGCATTAACTAATCAATATCCTCTTCTTCAAAGAATGTTATGAAAAAGAATGTCAGAAGAATAGTGGTTAAAGAAGTCTTAAGATTTTATTCGAATCCAAAATAAACATACTTGAATGTATCTTAAGATCCGGATACGGTTTCAAGAATGAAAGATAGTTCTAAGGAAAATATTTTGGAAATCTAGAGATAAGTTAAAAATAAATCAATCGGTGATGGGGAGAGATAGAAAAATGGAACTATAAAATTTCTTTAATTTATTTAGCATTCTATTGCTGAATCTAAATACTGTAAATGACTTTATTCAAAACTTATTACCTCATTGACATAGTAGTTAATGAAAGCAATTGATAAAAAAACCGAAAATATGGGTCCGTCGGCCGGTAAAGCATGTATTTGATGAAATACTTAAAGTATTTTAAAATGCACTGCCAAAAAGTTTTACTTTTGAGTTTTTTCTTTACGCAATCGGCAAATGATATACTAATTCTTTTATATGATTTCATATTAGAAACAATTAATATAAATAGAATTATAATAGAATCTAAAATTTAATTATTTGAGCAATAAGATACATATTGTTTAATCCTTTAATAACTCTATTTTGATTCAAATCTCATAAAATCTAAAATTGTCTTAGTTTTTTTATCATACTTTTTGAGAAGCACAAAGACATTTAAAACTATTCATTTTTCTTCTAAAAAATATTTTCTGTATGTCTTGTAAAATTAAAAAAACTGAATAAAAAACAGATGGGGGGTGGAAAGAGTTAGAAGATTGGAAGAAAAAAAAAGTGATATTTTTATTTTTATTTGCAGATTAATTTTTCTAATTAAAAATATTTCTGGATATAAAATGAATAAAAAAGTTTATTAAGCATATTTTTTTTATTAAAAATTATTCGTATATTTTCTCAATTTAAAATTAATTATTCTCTTCATTATTTATTCCCCAAATAGTAATCCAACAAACCAAGTCATCCACAAATAGTAATAAAATCACTTTTTTTTTCAGAAAAGATTTACTCTCGTAGTTGTGGATGAAACTTTTTAAAATTTTGTATCACTGCATTATACTAAAGCGTTGCATTATACTAATAGATTTATAATAATTCCTTGATTAATTGATTTTCAAAATATTCATTTTCTAATGGAAATAAATTCATTTGACCAACTTCCTGGCCTACGGGTAACGGGCCTGTTAAGAATTCAGTGAACCATTTGATCTCCCTTTGCGAAACTAACAGCCAATCATGTAAAAATCACCTGATCTCACTGTTGCTTCTTGTTTATATTTTTTTTCAGGGAAGCGAACTTGATCCTCGGGTGGTTGTTGAGTAGGATCTTGGCTCTCTCTCTCTTCCGAAATAAATCATAGTTCAGTTTTCTAGACCCACTATACTATGAAGTATCTCTCTACCTTTAATTGTTATGTTATCTAATAAATACCAGAAAAGACAACCTGTGTCTTCAAGTAATTTAACCAACGAACAATCTTCACCATCACGTAAATTATTACTGTATCTAGAAAAGCAACAATAATTAAATTTATTCTAAAATTACTTTAGTGTCTTCTAAGTGATCTGGCCTTCTTTGATTGGAACTCTAGTTCGGGATTGGTTGCTCCTTATCCTGAGCCCCTATCAGAGATGTGTGTGCAAAAGCTCTCCCCTTAAAATAGGAACTGTACAAACAAATGTGTGAACTTCATATCAGCTAGAAATCATAACTCTGCTTTCGGATGCTGAGGGGCCTTTGCCTTCAGAAGCTATAGCATTATCTTTGCTTAAATCGTTAATTTCGTCAGCTGACAAGTGCCAGAAGTAACAAGACAAGTAATTTTTCATTAACAACATTTTTTTTCATTTGAACATTAATTTCTACCTCGACAATATCCCACTTTTTTTATCTCGCCACGTTTCGAAAGTTTTATCACACTTTTTTTGTTAGGACACGCCACTTACGATCTTAATGATCATTTTTTATTTATTGTTTATTTCCGTTACAGCAGAATTTTCTGATTCTATTTCAAAATATTATGAAAAAAATTCTCAAGATTCAGTAGCTAGGTTTATGTAATTCAGTGGAGCAATATCCAACTGAAAATGTTGATGATTGTAGTACTTTTTTGCGTTTAGTTAATGCACGTTTCTCCATTTGCTTACTTTTTTCATCTAACTTTAAAGAAAATCACAATTTCCATCACTATAAAAACCTAATTTATAGTTCTTTAAAAACTTGCCAAAACAAGATAAAATGGAAGTCTGCGCAATTTATTTATGGGTTATGCATAGATGTATGGTTGCCAAACCGTTTACACCAACCTTTCTAAATTCCAACTTCATGAATATTTATGTGTTCTCAGTAAATATTAAAATTATGCTAGGAATTTAAAAACGCATCTGAATTACCTTTTTTTCTTCTGATCTTATTTTTATGGGTAATTTTTATCTGTATTTTTTCACCACCCCAACTTCCAGCCGATTTAATTTTTCTTAAAATGAGTGGCGACCACACTTTTTATCTTAGATGTGTGTTGTTTTCATTTTAATAGGATTTTGTAGTTTGGGGAGAGATAAAAAATGATTTATGCTAATACGTATGAATATCTATAACGATATTTTTTGCTAGTGATTTATGCATTAAGCGTCTGTAGAGAACTCTGAGATGTGTAATAGAGATTCCGTAATGAGGAAATGGAAAATTCCTGTGAATATCCCAGATGATTAATGGATATGACTGTTAACGACTAACTAAATTAATTTCTAGTTGATTTATGTTTTCATAATAATGATACTAAATGATAAATTTTAATGTAAAAGGCATGCAAATTTATATATAAATAACACATAGAAAGAAAAGGAAATAAGTTCATGTTAATTTAAAATTTTGATTTTAAATATAAAAAATAAAATATATTTCTAAAGGCATTTTTGCGTTGAAATATTTTTCCTTAAACTTTTTCATGTATTGTCAAAATAGTAAAATTTTGAAAAATGCCACATTTTTCTTCAATGAAAATACAGCGCACTGACAAGTATCCAGCCTAATGTGATGGAAGGGAAAGTCGAACAACAAAAAAACCGGATAGGCCGGATTTCTATGAATTAATTTCTTTGTTCATAAATACAAGACAACAAAGTTTTTATACCAAAATTCAATGTTATAACACTTAATTTCTTATTAAGTACTAACCCCCTCTTTTTATCTCAATGTGAAAGCAGTCGCTGTCTTGTGAGTTATAGAGGCAGTTGATGCTAGTGTATCGAAAAATAGAAGGCTCTGTGCTAGCAGTTTAAAATATGTTTATGTACAACACTGCAAGTTTCAAGAATTTATTTTAGGAAAAATAATTTAAAGTATATAAACTGTTCACAGTTTGACATAAATTATCTGATTCTGAAAAATGCAGGAAATAGAAAAAAAATATTAACACAAATCGTAGGCCTAATCCTTAAAAAAATGGGCTCAAGCTGATTTTATTTTTTCACTGTGAAATGATTCCACAGATATGTTAAGTTAAAAAATCCCCTAAGATAAAAATCCCAACTTGTAGTTTTTATGTTTTGAAAAATTCTTTAATAGGTGACTGCTTCTACATTTCAGCCCGCTTCCAATAACTTGGAAAAGCAACGCCTTGCTTTATCCTTACAATTATGATTTAAAAAAAAACTAGGTCAGATAGTACGGAATTCGGATAATCTCGAACTCTATACTCGGGAGTGTACTGTATTTTGAAATAAAATCTTTCATTGATAAAAAATTTTAATGGAAAAGGAAAATTGCTGTTGAAAATCACATCCTCTTCAGAAAGGATCTGTGATTTTCTGTAAGTATATTGAGAAAATATCTGATTATAAATGGGTGATATTAAAATCTATATAATTTCATAAAAGTGCAAAGATAAATTATTGCTTAGTGAAATTTTATTCAGTTGAATAAGTTATTTTAAATTTAGTCTTTTACTTTTATAATAATTTCACTTTTGTTTGGTAATAAAAAATTAATACCAAATAAATTGTATCTTAAATACAAATTTTTATTAATATATTTAAAGATATGATGTAGTATTTTTTACTATACGTTTTTGAAATATTATAGAAAAAAATGAAATGAAAAGTGAATTTCGAACAATTTTAAATAAATATAATGAACATTTAAAAATGATCTTCTTTATATTCATTTAGGTTTAAAAAAAGATCCAAAGGTGTTTTTATTTATAACTGTCATTTTGATCAAGCATAATGTAATCATTTTACATTTCTTAATAAAATATGTCTCTGTAAGAGGAGTGTATAAGTATATGTTCATTTTTTTGTCAAGACATTCAAATGGACGCATAATATATATGAGAAAATAACAGAAAATATTAAATGATAGATTCAATTTGATTTCATAATAAAATGTTGACTTTAATTCGTCTTTATATTATTTGATTCGAATTATAGTTGATTTAAAAAAGAGATTAATAATCGAAATATATTAAGATGAAAATTTGCGAGTTTTCAATAAATAAGTTTTTTTTATTTTGAAATTCATGACTTTAATTAGCATTTTTGTAAAATGAAAAATAAATTTTCCATATAAAGGTGAAAAAAAAGTAATGCAATAAAGCCTATACTCAAAATAATACGTATAGTAAAAAAATAGATTCATTTAATTAAAAATTTAATTCAATTATTTCCGTATTTGTTTTACAAAAATGTTACTGTATATTGCAAATATATTGAAATGGAAAATTTTCAATTTAAAATATTAATTAAAAGAAATTTGCTCTTTAAAAATTGCCTGCTTTACATCATTTTTTTCCTCTTGAGTTTTATGTTTGTAGATTTTAAAGAATCCAGTCAAAGAATATTACTCGTAATAAATCTAATTTTTTAACGCACATTATTCTAACTTTTAATTAGTATTTCATTACTTCATTCATTATTTTCTTTAAATTTTTCTTAAAAATTTGATTTTTTAAAATTTATTTGCCTAACAACTTATCATTTTAAGGATATGTTGATTTTTCTCTCTTTCTCATGCTCCGTTTGTATTTTTTATTTCGTGGTGAACGTGACGAATTTATTATTCTTTTTTTGAATTTAAAAACTCAGTTTTACTTATTAATTATAATTTATTATTTATTCTTATTGTTTCTAGAAAAATATTTTATTTTCGGTTGTTGAAATAAAATAAAATTATATTAAAACCATAAAAATAAATTAGCAATAGTTACAATCTTCTTTTATTTTAGCTGTTTTACTTTATTATTAATTATAAAAAAACGTCTGCATATCTTCAAACTGAATAAATGACAATAAGTTGAATGTTGTAGTGATGTCATTATGTACAAAATATTTTTTAAAAATTTCATGTAAAAGAAACTTTTAAAACATACAAAATTTAAATAATGTAAAAATTTTGAATTTGATTTTATATATATCGTTTTGCAGCTTTTATTATTCCAAGATCTTATTTTTTCATGCTTTATCACACAATTTTGATAATTTCATCAAGAATCCTGACGTCTTATTTTCTAATTTTATGATTCATGAATATTATTTCTAAGTTTTTTATCAAAAGTATATTTTAATAGTTTCTTCCATTTTTAAAAACAAAATGTTTTTCACATACACCATTAGTGTCCATTAACATCAGATAGAAGCGTTTGTATTTTTGAAAATATTTATTTATTGCTCAAATTTCATATTTATTTAATTTCATATATGAAAACATGACATTTAAAGGTAATTAAATTTCATTAAACTTAAAGAATTTATTGAAAAGAATAATCATAAGTTACAAGAAGAATGTTAATCTATGGAATGGCTTTTTATGATTCCATCAACATTACTGAACTGAAATCCATTTTGTAAAAAGCGAAAAATTACTATAATTATTTTTACAAGTTGATTGTATTGAAATAAAGCATTCTGTGGAAATGATGAAATACATTTTAACATGTCTCCAAAAGGAATGAAATGTTAATTCATTCATTCAAAAATTCAGTCATCTGTTTGCAGAAATCTAGAAATCAAATAACGTGATCGTATTGAGCTTTGAGGACAAAATGCTGAAAATGTGCAAACACAGGTTTAAATCTTAAAATGTATGTGTGAAGGGAATTAACATGCATTTTTTACTGACATCATTTAATTTTATATAATATTGAAAATAAATATTGTTCTGAATCTACAATATTGTTTCCCTGCGAAATTTGTCAAAATCTCAGAAAATGAGTTTTATGGATATATTTTATTAAAAAGAGTTTTTGTATTGTAAGGGGAAAATAAATGATCTTTCTTTTATCCGAAAATGAATTTACTAAATTTGATATTATTATTAAAATTAGTAATCAAGGTAAGCAAAATAAAACTTATTTTATCTAAAACGATGAATTTTTCAATGGAAACTGAAAGTTTTACATTACATTTTAAAGGCCAAGCAAATTTCATGAAAGAAATATTCTGTTTAATATAAACAGGCATTCTATAAGTAGAATTAAATTTTTGTATTGAATTTAAATCTAAAATTAAAATTTCTGATATTAAAGTATTGAAATATACAGATTATTCCATACCCTAGATAGAACAAATCTTATTGCAAAAACTAATTATTACATTGAGGCATACATTTTTGTCCCCAAGAGAAACGAGATGGTTTATAATTTCAGACTCTGAGCACTTTTTGAAAAATATTCAGTAGACAATGGTATTAAATGCGATTTTAGAAAAAGATACATTTGTTTGAATTTTCCTTTTGTTAGCCGAGATTTACATCGGATAAAAGATAATTTAGAAAACAATTGGGGGAAAATTAAAAGAGATGAATTGTTTGCAGCTTTCTTTTTAGGATAACAATAAGGCGATCTCGACACTCATTCATAGTGCCGAAATTTTGTGGAAAAATGATTACTTCCTGTAATGCGCTTAGAATATTCTTCAAACTAATGCTGCCTGGAAGGAGGGAATTACACTCCTAAGTAGTCTGGATTATTTTATATCTTTTGATTCTTTTTTTGCTTATAAATGATTAGTCAATCAATTGCAGAACAAAAAATAAATTTTACGTTCTTATTGAATTTTGTGACGTTTATTTAATCATTATAACACATTTCTTAAGGCATGTGTTTCGGGGGGATTTTTTTAAAGTTCGAAAATAATTACTTTTTTAAATATTTACATGTAAAAGGTTGAAAAGAAACATAAATGAAATCAAAATATGAATTAAGTTGAGAAGTCTCTTTTAAAAATACTTGGGGAAAAAAAGGGGTTTTCTTGGATAAAAAGAGATATAAAGCAAAAATATTCTACTTTAGAGATTTAAAAATGGTTAAAATTTTGCTGATAGCTTAAAAAATAAATTATCTAGTTCCTTAGTATTAAAATTAACCACATTTCTATCCAATCTTTAAGTATTAAAGTTTGGATAGAACACAAAATTTACATTTTTTCACATTGTAAAGCATTAAAACTACTATAAAATAGTGAATAAGATATTAAATAAATCATTAAGTCTCTAGTTCAGGAACTGCAAAATATATAAGGAACTTATTCTACCAAATTTGAATAAATATTATTCATTAAATTTTAATTCATAAATATTTGCTTAAAAAAATTCTATCCTATTTTATATTTTGAAAAAATAGCCTTTAAACATGAAAATAGCATTAAGTAATTGCAAATTTCAAAAATCAACATAACTTACTAAAAAAATATATTTGGAAACAAAAGTTAATGGTTTTATAAAGAAATCTGTTCAAACAATAAGAATATTAAATTTAAAAAATCATGATTTTGCACGTCGAAATCATGTCCAAAGTCGACTTTTTAATGTAGTGACTACTTTAAGGCCTTTGTGCTTTAAAAATTGTATTCGCACAGAAATATTTTTCAAAAAGTGAACTTAAGAATAAATGCAATAAAAACAAATGAAAATAATTTCAGGCAGAAATATTCAGCTTCTAAAATTCAATTTTTGAGAATTAACTTCGCAAGAAAATTTGAAATCTTCAGTTGCATGTATAAAAAACTGTTTGAAACTAAAATTTTTCAATGCATATTTGTATGAAAATTGAACTTTTGTTAGTTAAATATGAAAAAGTAAGTTCCATGTTATTACTTTATTACAAATATTATTGTAAACGTTTCCAAATGTTGACAGAATTTAAACATTTTTTATTTAATTTTTGTATAAATGGAATCTTACATTCCAATTTCCACTTACTTTTTGATTATTTTTTTCTAAACTTTTAAATAATTTTTTGTATCTGATAATTGTAAAACACTAAGACTTTAAGAATAATATATTATGAAGAAATTAAATTAAAATTAGGATTTCATTCATTTATTTTATAAAACATATTATACACGTGATTGAAATTTTAATTTCCAATATAAAAAAAAATCCATTGATATTAAGTTAAAAGACTTCTTTATGCTTATGTAAATTTTATGTATTTTTTCCTTTTCATTAAATTCTTTTATAAATTAAAATTTTATTTCATATGTTCTGATAAAGACTGCGAAATATTTTTGATTAGTAAAAATTTCTGAATTACAAGGAAATATTAAACAAAAGTATTTCCAGATGCACAAAAACCTTAAGAAACTTAAACTAACTTAGAAAATGTATTCTTTTCGATGAAATCTGTGTTAATTTATAAAATAATAATTATTTTTCCATTCGACGTTATCAATTAATAGATTTAATATGAAGAAGGAATAAAAAATATAATTCATTTGAAATGAACTGTCATTTTTAACACAAACATGATATTCATCAGTAATTTATTTTTCCACGTTACGGAAATACTTATCTGTTTCTACATAGTTTTTGAAAGAATTTTCAAAATATAAATGATAAATTAAAATATTGATATTGATCTTCTTATGATTACATAAATCATTTTCAATTTTCTGAAAACTAAAAAATTTAACTTTTCTGAGAGCGTAAACACCAAACATCGTAGATAAAATTGTGGACACCATTCATTAAAAAATGAATTGAGAATTAAAGTAAGTGAGAAATAAAAAATAATTAAATTAATAAATAGACGAAAAATGAATCAGGTGTAAGTTATTAGGTTGTTCGGAAAGTAATTTCGTTTTTTCCTGACAAAGGATTTAATTGCATTTTTCGCACCCAATTTCATACTTAAACCGCAAAATCATTTTATGTTTTAAGAGCTGATATAGCAAGGCTTGAGTGTGAAAAAGTGCAGCTGATTCTTCGCAGTAGTTTTTGGATGGTGCCCTTTTAAATATGGAGAGCAATAAACAGTATTTTCGTCATTTTTTTCTTTTTTGCTATAAAAGGTAAAAATGCTGTTCAAGCCAGAAATAAATTAGCCAATATGTGTGGAGAAGATGTGTTAACAGTACATCAGTACCAGAACTGATTTGCAAAATTTTTCCTTCAAATGAGGAGGCCAAAAACCACCTCGATCAGTTTTTTTTACAGCAAAGACCAAAACTTTTATGAGCGTGTAATCATGTTACTATCAAAAGGTATTAGACCAGAATGGCAAAAGGTATTAGACCAGAATTGCAATTTTATAATTTAATAAATAATTTATTCATTAAACGAAAATTTCTTTTCATTTTGACACAAAAATACGAAATGACTTTCCGAACGACCCAATAGTATCAAAATAGGAAATAGAATATATAACATATACCCATATAACATTCATTTTCCCTAAATATAAAAGCAGAACAATGTTGTGGGAAAAAAGGAGAGTTCAGATTTTTTAGCACCAGTCTTAATATTCAATGAGAGAGCGTAAATATTCATAGATTAGCACATTGATGAATTCTTTAGAAGGAAGTGATAAACATAAGTCTATGCAGAGAATGCACAAATAAATTGCAATATTTTCATCTTATCTCGTTTCAACACAGTTATTTGAAAACAGCAGACAAATTAAATTTTTTAGACTTAGGTTTGTGAATGTATCTTTCAAAATGTTAGAAGAAACACATACGCTGCCCAAGAAATTTTGGTTAAATATTCAAATATCTTTAAAGGGGAACATTTATTTCATGAATATGTCTGAGGTTATTTAAAACTGCAACTCACTCTTTTCTTGTATTGCTTTATTTGATTGTTATGTTTCCTGTAAACTGAAGAATACTATTGTAATGACAGTAAAAAATTACAGGGGGGGTGGCATATATCTCTGGTGTCAATAAAATTTCGATGCGTAACAAAAACAATCAAACAACAACAACAAAAAATAACAGGGGAAAATAATGATCCCATTTCCAGAACTAGAAATAGCTTTTTCATTTCTAATTTTCTTTGATAGAAAATAATAAATCAACCACTCTTTTTAAAATAATCGAAGAGAATAATGCACAAATAGTTTAAAAAAAAACTTGAAATCTTTTTTAATATGAAGAAAATTTTGTTCTCTTTCATTTTGGAAAAAAAATGTAAAATTATACCTCAGTAATGCTTGACTTTATCTTTTGAAAATACACTTAGTCAAAAACATAGTCAAACTATTCCATTTATTTTGAAAAATTTTCATTATAGTAATTCTTATTTTGAGAAAAATCATATTTAGCTGATAAAAGGAATTAATCTTCAATTTAAAAATCAGTATATGATATTAGAGTTTTTTTCGCAAGCCAATTTTTCTAAACAAGGAACATTAAATTAGAAAAAAGAAGCAATGTGTTATTGTTTTGTGAGCTTCAAAATAAGATAAACTATTCATTTTTAATTCCTACGATTAGTTCACACTCACCCAATATATATTTATATATCATGTTCAAACTTTCAATCGTTAACAAAATACTTTTTATTCATGCTCTCAAGTTCAAATAATTTTTTAAGAACTTGTAGTGGATGACTCTTGATGCTAATAGATTTTTTCAAATATTAATTAATTAATTACATTTAATTAATTTTTTAAACTTTAAATAGAATTTTGGTAATTTGTAATAAAAATTGAAATCAACAGGCAGTCACTCAATCGGTAAAATGCAAGGATTTCATTAGTTTTGAAGAAAGCTAGTTCAATTTTTGTTAAAATTAATATTTTTTTCATAAATTAATTATTAATTTTAGTTTATATGGAAGAAAAAGAATTATCTTACAGCAGATATTTAGCAGGATATAAATTTAGTAATAAATACGTCAGTAACAAAGAGTGTAGAACGCTGAAAAAATTTCTTTTGCCACTTAATATTGTAATTCTGGCATATCTATATACATATTTATATTAACTGTAATTGTTTCTCAACTTAAAAGTATGTTCTTATAAATTTATAATCTTATGAGGAACAATTATTAAAATATTATATAAAAAATTCAAAAATGGGTTGGTAAATATTCAGAATATCCCCGAAAACAGATGAGTATATATTATCATCTTTTAAAATTAAATTTAGAAAATCTATGTGAAGTTGACTGAAGAGAAATATAAAATGAAAATATAAACTATGACATAATGCTAAATAAAGTTGATGGAAAATGGTTTAGTAAAAGAATCCAGCTAAATTCTTTTTTAAAAGATAATCTATTTATCGTTTTTCTTAAGAAATTATCTTTTAAAAGATGTTGTATAGAGCAAGGACCTGGACTTTAGATTTTTTTTAAAAAGTAATCAACGTCTGTTTTCAGTGAAATGAGATAACCGACTTTTGTCTCTATCTTGTGATCTATGAATTGCCGATTTCTTAAGACAAGCAATAGTATGATACATTCTTAAGGCATAAAAATACATGGATAGTCATTTGTATTTTCATTTGTTTCTTTTTTCAAAATATTAGAGATTGGAACTTGATTTGGGATGAAAAAAAAATAATAAGTAAAAGAAACTGAGGATTTAAACACGAATTTCCACAATTTTACTCTCACTTATACAATCTTAGATATATCAGGTAAACTATATACAAATTGGACAAAGAATTAAGAAATATTTCAATAAATAATATTACATAATATTCTGATTTTGGATGGCATTTAACCTTCAAAACCAGGCGGAAATCGAACCTATAAGGCATGGTATAATAACGACGATTTATAATTATCTGATATACAAGGCAGAATATAAAATATAAATTGAAGATATATTTAAAACAGTACCAAAAAATTTCTACCTATTTAAAATCATTTTAAAATTATATATGAAAGTATCTTTACGCGGTATCTTACAATTCATTTTGCATGCGGCAAAAATTAAAAAACTTAAATATAACATCATTAAAAGTTTACATTTTAATACATTTATACTTTTAAAGTTTTTTTACTCTCTTCATATATTTGAAATTGCTTTAAATAAAAGCATTAAAGATTTTAAACAAGTAATTAATAACTGTGCCACTTTAGGTGATCAAGGATCAATATGCCTTTCCATATCTTTTGGCAAAGTCATATTTATAGGAAACTTCTACACAGTTGGCATTTGTACTTCTTATTTTAGAAGGCTTTTTTTAATCTTTAAAAAATTGTGTTTCTTTAAAATAAATAAAAAAAAACATTTTTGGAGGCATTTGTAGTGTTTGCCTAAAATCTTCTATTTACTATTTCGTTCAATATAGTTGAGTATTTATATCGAATACATTCCAACTTCCAACAATATTTTTGCACTTTGACAATCTCAAATAACATTATCACTATTATATAAAATTTCAAAAAATATCCTGTCTAATTGCATGGCACTACTCTCTTATTATGATAGCCTATACGATATTACAAAATACAACATTTCAAAGCTAATTTTGCTATCCCTAACAAGAAACAAATTGCCATAAAAAGTATGAAAAAAGGAAAGACATTAGTTTCAATTTATTTGAAAAATACAAAATAAAAGCTTGAAAGAAATTACCAGAGGGTTCTGTTCGTTTACAATGGATGTAAAGTAATAAATAAGAATGAGATGAAAATGTTTTACTGATATAAAATATCCAATCATATAAAATAGCAAAATAATATTATTTAATGGACAATAATAATTTTAAATTTTTTGAATTATTTAAGATTCTTTTCTTCGCTGGTACACATATTAAATTATATTCAAGAAGCCTGGAATTTATTTCAGGATAAATATTGATTAAATCTTTTTCTAGAAGTTTTTTTCAAAGTAACTCCTATAAATAATGCTCTACTACAACCTTGTAATATTGTATTCCCTTATGTTGTTGTTGTTTTTGTGTCCGTGTTAACACGGAAACAGTGATTTCGGAGATATGTCACCATTGCTTCATTCGTCCGAACACAAAAATTGTTGCCACTTAAATAAATTATTGAACAGAAAATTTTTTTAAAACTTATTTCACTAGATATTAATGAAAATATAGAAAGTTTCATACCAGGTGATAGAGAATTTGTTCCTTAATCCTATGGTCATTCAGGTCAGCAATGCATAGTTATCAATTAAAAAATGAAAAATAACTCAATGGGAAAAATTGAAGTGTAATAAAATTCGAAACAAGATTCTTATTGTTTGGTTTCTTTTAACTGCTATGCTGCTGAGCTTTTACAATGCCGGCGTCTAACTGAGGGGTAGCCTAGCCAGTGATCTTTGCTTTCCAGGTTCGAGTTTTGGTTCGGCCATGGTTATTCTCTACCCTTTGCTAGCTCTGTGAGGTATGTGAAAGACCCCCTACCCTATAAAAAGGGGGTTGAAAAGGCAAGTGTGTGAGTGTCATCTTCATATGTGCTAAAAGATTTCTGCCCTAGGATACTCAGGGGTCCTTATCCTCAGAAACTACTGCATCTTTCTGATCTCTTGGACTGAATCGAAGTTCAATACACGGTGATAAAAAATAGCAAAGCATATAGTTTGAGTAAAGTGGATATAAAAATTTAAAGTTAATAACATTAATGTTGTTAGGGAAAATCCATTATTAGTTTTTATATATTCATATCATTCTTGTATTAGTTTCTTTTATTAATATTAATTCTGAATTTACTGAATACTCCAAGTCGTGTTATCTTTCATACTTGAATATTTCTTCCAGATTTTTTGCTACGTTCACACATACTTATTTTGGATTCGGATCCGAATATCAAACCTCTGTGCTACGTAATCTCTCTACCATATGAAATTATATTGAAGAAGAAAACACTATCAGTTAATGCTATCGCTTTGCATAATGATTAAACAACGCCATTAATCGACTTTCAAAGTACAATTTGATATGTGACTGGGTTCTGGTACAAGCATTTTGTGAATTCTCATTCTTGTTTCACAGATGCTGAAGTATTGAACATTTATATTTTAGACTACTCTGAAGTAAGTTAACTTATTTGCATTCATTTAAACACATATAAAATTTATCAGTTAATTCTTTTCCATGAATATTGAAATAGAAATTTTACTTCAATATGTGCAAATTTAATTTTTTTTCACCTGCAAAGCGTTGAGTATTTTACAGTATTTTGCAATTATGGCTTATTAAGTTATTTTCTTGCAATTTGTATGTTTGGTATGTGAAATTGCATTTGCTTAAATGATATATTTTTTAAAAAATTTAAGTAATCTTTGGATGAAATTTAAGATATTCATTTTTTATTTCCTTCAGTTTTCAAAATCCTGTTCCCTTCTATATTTCTAAAAATTCAATGTTAAATGAAATTTTGGACTAATATAACATAAAGAGTTTTTTAAAATTGGTTTTAAGTTTTTGGCAAAATCATTCTTTAACAGAGATAAAATTAAAAGTGAAGTTCGGTTTAAATTTTAAATATTTAATTTTTATGTATGTATAGTATGTAATTTGTAATATGCAAAACATTTAACCTTACTCTATAGGTAAATTGCAAAAACAAGTTTATTTCGTTATTGAACAAGAAATGAAATTTTGCCAATAATCGCTGGTTGCGAAATCTTAGTTTGACGAGTATGTTAACAAAATTTTGTAACAAAAAATATTCGAAATTCTTTGAGTCCAGTTTTCTATTCATGTACCATTACAACTTCTGTATTTTGTTTCGTATTTCCAGATAGTCTTTTTGAAAATTTATAAACGTTTCAATCTTGTTTGTTTGTATCTAATTTCCCTTGCAAATATACAATTTCTTATTAAAATCTACTCAAAGTTATTATTAGGAATAAAAATTTGAGTTTTGAGGTAGCAAAAGGTAAATAGACTGAATTTAAAGTGAAATGTACTATCAATACTTCAATTTTTTGCTTTTAATACTTGTCCGTCATTTCTATAGTTTATTTCGTCAACGAATGTTTCTTGAAAACTTTGTTATCGTAATTATTAAAAACAATGTATAATTTTTTCTCTATTAGAAATTGATTTGCTCCCCTGGTAACAGAACTACCAAAATTTCTCGCAAATTATTTTTAAGAACCACGTTTTTCAACCATAAAAACGTATGTGATAATTTTTTTGCGCAAACCTCAGAATATTTTTGTTGAAGTATATAACCAAATTATTAATATACATACAACTTTCTAGATGATAGTTTATACGTTACAAATGTTGGTTTCTTTTTCGATTTCATGTCGGATTTTCAAAGTTTATTATTCGAAGATTTGTTCCTGCCTCCATTGATATTAAAGTAAAAATTAAAATTGCGACATAGACTTGTTTTCGTGGAAAATTTTATTTCTATATTTATATCAATGATCTTCATTCTGAAAAGATCAAAGCCGTTTTAGAAAAAATTATTAAATCAATCCAATTTTAAGCATTCAATACCAAATCTCTACAAGATATCCATATTTTGAATATCCTGGCTAAAAAAATCTGAAATGCTAGTATTGATTTTTTAAATAATATATTTCCAGTGTCTGTGCCATTTATTTTGGTGAATGTTTAGCTTTAAGAAGATTGTTACTACTTGCATCTTTCTAAAAGGGAAAGCGGTGTTTTTTCGATTTTTGAGAAGTACTGTGAATAATTTCTAATCCGATTCTCTGATGTTCTTCTGCTAAGAGGTTGGAAGTAGCTCATAAGCTGTTTTTGTTTCATCATATTTTTAAACAGTGATGTTTGGACCAAAATTTATTCTTGCATATTTTCAAGACTAGACGATAATGCAACTAAAAGAAAAAAAGAAACATTTTAGTACATAAAAAAGAGGCACAAAAATATGAGTTGCGTTACAGTGAGCAAAGATTTTTTAATCAAGTGATCTCTATTTTTTTTACTGTAGCTAACTGCGATAACATAGTTTCTGTTTATGAATGTTCTATTGGATGAACTTTTGTTTCATGAATATTAAGTCCTTTTATTATGATATATCTGACAGATGTATAAAATTATTGAATTAAATGAATATACTGCAATTAAATGAAAGTATTAAATGTAAAGAGCACATGAAATGCTTCAATATCTAAAATGACATTTATCTTACAGAAATTGTCCTAAATAGAATGTTATGCAATTGGATAGGTTGAGTAAATTATATGCTTAAATATTTTGTTTAGTTAAATATAAATCTTTGAGAATTCTTAAGTTATGTATAATTTAGAAGCCTTTTTGGTTTTTCATACTTTTCCGCAATGCGAACGGCTATTTTGAATAAAATATATGTATACCTCATACAAGTATTTTAGTTATTCTTTATCTTCGCTCCAAAATTTAACCCATTAGGGTCTATACAATTTTTAATTATCTGTCAAAAAAATTCCTTAAGTTCTTAAATTATCACTTGAAAAATCTTTAATTCTTAAGACATTTAATCGTTTTTCATAAATTAAAATTTAAATTGAAACATGGAATTTAATATCCAGATCAGTGTATTCTAAACAATAATTTATAAATATAAAGTGAAACTCTTCTACACATTTAATTTGCAGAATGGACTAGTATAAAACTAAAACAATAACAGGTAATGGATAAAATGATAAATATTAATTATTCAAATTTGTTTTTAAAGTGCTCGTTTGTAATGTAATATTTAATATTAATGAATTTGTAATTTTCGATAAAAGTAACACCCCATTTCTATTTATATGGTGAATAATATTATCTTATTTCTGAAATGTTTTAGTATGCTCTAAAATTTGTAATTTGACATTCTACTATTAGTATAGCAATTAAATATTTTTAAAAAAAGTTGTATTTCTAATCCTTGTATTATAGATTGATGCAACGTTTTTTTTACAGGTATCTTTAAATGAAAATTGTGCTTACTGCTCAGCAGTTTTGTAAACATCAGTATACAATTACCAAGTTCAAAACATAATGAAGATATCATATATTAGAATCTATCCATACTTTAGAAAGTAAGAAAATTGCTGATATGGAATTGAAAATTTAGTAAGATGCGTCTGTGAAAAGTGGGTGCCAGAAATTCAAATAAGACAGTGTGGTGCTAAATTACAACTGAATATTCATGGATCTCAATCAGTACAGTTTTATCTAAGGAAGACATTATTTTGAAACTGACAGTAAAATAATTCATTAAATCTTCTAACTTATTCAAAATTTAATAGGATACTATCGCAATGCATTCAAAATGGCGGGGCACTGTAAGGATTGACCGAAAATCTAAATACTGAGCTGGTCCTCTAAGAAAATGTTCTTAAAATTAAGAGTCGACTATCCCTTCATTAAAATCTGATAATTTCCATATATTTCCAGAATCAAAAGGTTCTGGTTGGGTTAGTCAAAATTTTATTTAATCTATATTTTAGATTGTTTAATTCTTTCATAGATTGTCACAAAATTTATCTTAAATTTTAATAATAGACTAATTCTTTTAATTTTAAGCTAGAACACGCAAGGTAAAAATAGCTATTTACATCTTAGTCTCTTATCTCTCTACTGCTTACAATCTCATAAAATTCTATCATGATCCTTATTTTAACCACTGTTTTAAATCTAAACCAAATTTAATGCATATTTTTAGTACAGTTCATAAATGAGCATTCAAAATAATATGGAATGTATGAGAATTAGGAATTTTAAAAAATTCTAAATTGATGAATTCTAGGATAGGTTCTCTTAATTGTAAGATCTATTAAAGATTTCACTTTTTACTTTATATATAGATATTGATGCTTCTTCCCATCCCTAAAATGTAGATATGTTTAAGACAGTCTTGTATGTAAGTACAAATGGTTCAAACATTATATAGAAATTTATGATAATGCATCGCATTGACGTTTAATAAGAGGTTCATAAAAACGAAAGGAATCGAACAATTTTGATAATTGAAGGGAGGAATAAGATTTCGAGAATTGAAAACGATGTGAAATATGAGATGCTTTGAAGCCTTTTATAAAGATTATGTAAGGAGAATGTTTTATAAAATCACGAAAGTTTCAAAGTTTTTATGGTGAGGATGATAAATAACTAAAAATGTCAATAAAAACTAAAAATGTGAATTCATAGTCAGTATTTGCAAAAGAATTGAAGAGGGATGATTTCCTAATAAAAACATATATTTGGTGTAACATGGAAGTAAAATGGCTTTTGCATCAAAACCAAACCAAATGCAAACAAACCATCCTTAATTTTTCACAGGCCCTAGTTTAATTTCAACCAATGCAACGTTTTAAAAGATTTAAGTTTTTGACTGAATTATTGTCATAAAATTCTTGCTATTTCTTTGTATGAAATTGATTCCCTTTCTTACAAAACCCAAGCAAGGAAATTCTTTTCAGCATTGTCAATAAAATTGTTTGCTTTAATAATTTCCTTTTAACAAATGTCTTTTTTAAATTCAAAAAAGCATATTAAACACTTAAATATTAGACAGGATAAGCAATTCTACATATGCAAAATATCTTGAAAAGGCAAAATTTTAAATATATATTTTATCAGAATTGTTGGAATCAATTCATACGTATAGAAGTCTTTTACCTAAATCGGTTCCAAAAGTCGATCTTTTTTGTTAAAAAGAATTATTCATTATCAACAGGAAAATTTTTACTTTCGTATCTTTTGTAATCTATGCAGTCAAATTGATAATGTTTAAATTAGAATGTCAAGTTTTCTAAAGGTTAAAGCTTGATTTTTGAAACAGCTTTTCTGTGCTGTATAAGTGACATTTGTTTGGATTTAGAATACCCCTCCCTGTAATTGAATTCATATTTCTTGCACCGAGCTATCATTCTCAAGCCTTTAAACTAAAAATTTGATTTGGATTTAGTCATGATTTTCATCTATTAACTGAAATGTCACTCCTCATAAATTTCCTGCCTCAATTGGAACTTTAATTTTTGCATTATTTTCTTTGACAAAAACAATAGACATTGTCATTTCATAGAAAGCTTTTAATCAAGGCATTCTTGTGCAATGAGTTGAATTGAATCTGGACTTTCGTTTTAATGATAGGCAAAGCACAAAATAACATTCTTAGCAGTTACGCGTATCCATATAGAATAGAGGATGGTTGCCAGCTCACAAGGGAAACTTTTCGATCTTGGTGGAAAAAATATTTCTAGCGTAGCATATATATATTGTTGGCAGTTGGTTGTGGAGTAGGTATTGGTGAAGCAGGTAGATTCTGATATGCGATTATATTGGTGCTTTTGGTTAACCGTTGATAATTGAAAGATGGCCTGAAGAACATGAGGTCTGGGATTTTTATCGTGTATGGTGTGAAGATCATTTGACATAAAATGTGTTGATGTTTAGAGCGGGGAGCCTGAGATATGTGTTGGTGGGTAGTGGTGCGAGATCATGGAATTTGTGATATGTATTGAAACGTGTTGTATCTGGTATGTGGTGTTGGTATAAAGATCGGGCTGTCGGCAATATGTGTGAATGATGGGGTGAGGAGTGTGCTATATGGGAGATGTGTATTATATATGAGATTATGTATTATATATACAAAGGATATGTATTGGAGCATGTGGCAAGAGATGTGTTGTTGGTGTTTCAAGTGATATATGTGGAGGTAGTGATAATGTGTGGAGGATTATTCATGGTGATGTGGTGAGATTGTTTATGGTGTTGGTACATTCTGCGTAAAATATGTTTTGGTATTTATTTTGTGGCATGGGATATGTTATGGTAGAGAGTTCAGCATTGGATATGCTTGGGTGATATTTTGAGAGTGCGGTGTGGGACATGCTTGGGTGATATGTGGAGAGTGCGGT
>JAPMOQ010000725.1:4976099-5018411 GCA_026543055.1 Argiope trifasciata
TTGGGTGATATGTGGAGAGTGCGGTGTGGGACATGCTTGGGTGATATTTGGAGAGTGCGGTGTGGGACATGCTTGGGTGATATTTGGAGAGTGCGGTGTGGGACATGCTTGGGGGATACGGGGTGAGTGTGTTGTGTGTGTGTGTGGGTGATATGTGGTGAGTGCGGTGTAGGATATGTGTGGATGGGGGAGTGAGGAGCTTGTGGCTTTGGATGTACATTGCTGAAAAATACAAGGAATGAATTTTGATGTATGGACATGCGAACATTATCGTGTAGATTACGTAAGCGAAGTGTAGAATATCTTGTTTAAACAGAGGCTTTTCTTGATGATTGTGGAACTTGTGGGTGAGAAATTGGCTTGGGAATTTATTGAGTGAGGTATGTCTTTTTGATGGCAAGCATGAACTTAGAATTTCTTTTTTGATTCCTGATGCTCTGAAGTGTATAGAACATAACTTTTGCAGGGGTTTGCTTGTTCTATATGCGTAAGGAATGTTTTTTCTGTCAGGTAATCGAATGTATAATAAAAAAATGTTTCCTTCAAAACTCATACTAATGCAGTATTTTTAAAATAAAATATTTCATTAAAAATTATCCTGTTTATTCTTCAGCAATGTTTTTGAGAATCTCTAGGTTTCCTTTCTGACATCAAAATTTTATAAGTTATCATTGTATATATTATCATAAAATATCTTATAAGCTTGTGTCCTGCAATTGACTCTTAAACACTTAGATTTTCATCAATAACTGCTAGTCACTATGAAGAGAGCTGAACGATTACATGCATATGATTTACATATTCATCAATTTTGACGTCTGATTTCCACATTGATATAAATTATATAATAGCGGAAAACATGATGTAGAACTCTTGCTTTTTAGTTCTCTGGATTAATACTTTAACTCTTTTTATTTGATTTAGTAAAATTTAAGTGTTCAACGAGGAAAGCAATTTTGATTCGGAATGTAGTGTCTGTGATTAAATGAAAATTAAATACAAGGAATTATCAATAAAGCTTAATATATTCAAATTTTAATTATCGCATTTCTTGTATGTCTAGTTCAGAAAAAGTTATAAATGTTTAACGAAATTAGTTTTATTTAAAAAATTCTTTTAGAAAAAAATTAATTTTAAATCTAAATTTTCTTTTGGTGCGAGTCATAATGTTTTTGAAATATCACCTTGGTTGAAATTAAATATGAGCGTTTTTGGAAAATTTAATAAAATTGAGGTTTACTTAAATTTTCATGATTTTATCATGTTGTACCAAATATATAATATATTAATTAATGAAGAATTGCCGCGTATTAATTTTTTAACAAACGATAAGCCGAGTTTATATTATTTATTTGTTAATTTTATTTATTACTTTTCATACAATCTTTCTATAAAATATTTTACTTAAATTCGTTGTGAAAGATTTTAAAGCATCACATATTTCCCTCTTCTGAGTTTCTGGAATAGTTTTTCAAATTTTCTAGATTGCTGAATTCTCTTTTACGTTAGTTTATTTTTTTATTCCTTTTCATTGCATCAATTTCTCTATTTGATATCAACCTTCTGTATACGTTAACATTAATTTCTTTCATTTAAGGCAGAATTAATCATCAATCACTACTGAAAATAAGTATATACATAGTAATTCTTTATTAAAAAAGAAATTTTAAATTTATCTTTAATTTCCAATAATGTCCCAAAATTCCCAACACTAATAATATAAGATCCAAGTTGAGTCGCACACATTTTAATCAAACATTAAATGTTTATATATAGATTTTACTGAACACATGCATTAGATTGAAATTGCGATTGAAGTGGTTGCTGAATTTAAAGGTCATGGTAGAATTAATTGGCATTGTAAGCAATTAAGAGAAGATTATTAACTAAGATTTCAGCTCAGGGAATTCGACTGGAGGTATAGGATATAATTAGTATTCATATTTGTTAGATGGGTTGGGAACATATTAATAATCAGATTAAAAAATTAAATATGGACTTAAAGATTTGCAAAGTAAGTGTTATAGAGTTTTAAGAAGTTTAATCTTGTATATCATAAATTCACCTACTTTAATGATGAATATGCAAGTGGTCATCATTTGGAATCCTTTTTTTTATTCATGATTTTTCTCACTATTCGTTTCTTGATAGTCAACTGAGTATATGCTTACAAGCGTTTCAAATGCAAGTGTATGTAATCCTACTGTATGATGAATGAGAAAGGTTCACTAGAATTAAATAGAAATCATAAAAACTCGCTAAACGCAGTTTCACTAACTAGCCACTGAACAGAACTGTCACCAAGTGTTATGTATAAAGAGTTTACAGCAACAACTCTACCTCATTTTGATGCTTCGATGAATTGAAGGTTATATGAAGATCCTGCCAAGAAGTCTATGCACCTGCTTTTCATGGGAACAAATGTTGCAAGGAAGAACTATGAATTAACTGATTTAATTTTCAAGACCGATGAGATGACATCAATACTCACGATCAAAAATCAGCTGCCATCTTAGTAAAAAGACGGATTTAGTGGGTAATGTGGATTGCTTATCGTTCATAAAAAGTAAGTAGTGGAATCATAAATTTCTTGGAATCATAAGAATTTCTTTGGAATAAATATTTATTGACATTTTAAGAACTGATAAAGAGTTTTATATAAATCTAAACATTTCTTAAATTTTTACTTATTCGCTTCAGCTTTTATATAAGATATACAAAAAAACTCTGAATGATTTTTTGGAAAGCTAAATTAGTGTTAGCTAAACTAGAATGACACACGAAAATTTTATGAAAATTCTTTAATTCTATTGAACTTTATTCATAAGCTAGAAGAGCATTTGCAAGATCAAATTATGATCCAACCATTCGTTAAGAAATTGAAAAAATTGCTTCGAAATATATTCGTTAGTTTCTAGTTTTATTTGAGATTTGACCTGCTGGTCAAAATTAAATGATAGACATAAAATTGCTACAATGAATTAAAAATCCTTGTGATTAAATAATTTAGTAAATTGTTTGATAACATAATTGTAATAATATTGAATTAAAGAGCACATTTATCGAAAATTAAAAATGTTAAATTATACTATCAATTTTCTAATTTACTAACATAGATATATGCATAACTCTCATTAAATTTTTTTTTTACCTTGCTCGTAGTTTTGGAATAGATGCCATTTTTCTTTAAGAAGCAAACATCGAATTTATAGATAGTGACAGATGTGAGTAGTTGGACCTTTCTGAACGACTCAGTCAATTATTGCCATTTATTATTGTCTCCAACTATTTAAAATATTTTCTTCGAAACAGGAGGATTCAAGAACTAGAGGGTAAGTAATTTGTTTACTGCACCATAATAAGGAAACGCATTTAATTACAAATGATGTCTAAAATGTTTCCGTAAACTGCACGATTCGTTCCATTTTCAGTTTATCGAGCATGACACCAAAAATATTTCAAAATATCTTGTCGGAAGATTGGATCAAACCAGTAATTTTCACATTTAGAATAGAATCTAATGAATATCTTAATGAAACAGCTAACTGGCTTGAGTGAGTCGAACTTAGACTCTTTAATCTTCTTTATAAATTATTTCATGGATAACTCAATCAAATAAATTAACCAATTATTCGTAATGGTGTCAAGCAATAACTTGAGACGGAAATAGTTTTCGTATTTTCATTTCTTATAATTTGCTAAATTATTACGGATACGCCCACAACTCTCAATAAAATACATTTTTCAATTACTGTTCTACTTTTGAATTTTATATTCGTAATTGTGTTGTAATTTATTAGAGTTTACAGTTACAGAAAACAATGTATTTCTTTGTCGGCCTTGCTTTATTTTCATCTATGATCTCTGATGCCAATTCTTAAAATATATTACGGAATGCAGATCAAGGTTATTGGACATTTTTATTTACAGATTAATCTTAACTTTTTACGTACCAAATGCTTTCAAGTCATAATTAAGTAAAATACTGTCGTTTAATTGAATTATTTCAACTATAAACTATAATATTCACAAGAAATTCAATTTGCACCACCTGGTAATACTCCATCATTAACCTATTTTGTAGTTTTGGTAGAGTAATCTATGCGAGTGAGTTATATTTTAGATGCAATTGTTAAGTTAACATAATCCCACTGATGAATATTTGTTGGAAATTTGAATAAAAATATCATTTTAAAACTATAATTTTGGCTTGTAGGTCTAGTTAATAATTATAAATCTGAAATTAAAATTTTCTCTTTTCTTTCATTAGATCGAATTTCGTGAGACGTTGTGTAACTCGATGCTGGCCGAGTCTTTTAAAAATAGTCAAGAATACTCTTTCCTGAATCACAGTTAAGTAATTCAAGACATTGCAAAAGTCTAACAAATGATTAGCAGTACTAATAAGTGATGCAGTTGCATGTATCATTCATTTGGAATTTTTATAAATAACCAAGACATAAATATACGCATAAAAAACGAAATGTCAAATATAACTTAGAAATTCTAATGAAGATGCCTTCTAAAATTCCACATCAGTGGAGGCTTAGTTTCCAAAATTTATTTCGTAAAATAAAATGATTCTTCTTTGTACATGAATTATGGAAATAAGACTTTCGGCTATTTGAATTAGGTTCATTATGCTGAAAAGCAAAATTGTTGGAGAATCTAATACTCGAATTACTGGGACTGTCGATTTAAAACTTCTAGTTCTCATCTTACATAAGCTGTGAAAGCTGGGGGCTTTCCATGCGATTCATTAGCATAAAAACCAGCCACAGAGTGGGAGAAAGATGGTTATCGAAATAAAGAAGCATGGTGCATGCATTGTTTAACCTTCATTTAAAGCGCATAGTGTCTTATACGAATCACTTAGCAGTTCATCCTATCACAAATTCTGGATCATACTTGAAACTTGCGTGACTACACTCACCAGATCACAGCGGTCTTTCTTTCTTTTTTTTTTTTTGCTGGATAACTCTTCTCCGATCAATTGTATGTAAGCTTAACGCAATTCTTAGCTTGAAGGTCAAATTAGGATCCTCACATTGATCTATTCATTTTATTCTGGCTGGCTAAACATCCACTTATTACACAAATTTGAGTTTAAGAGGCTAAGCATTAGAGGTTTCAAGATTGTCCTGGGTATTCAGAAATTCAGGATGTAACATAGTCTACCTGAAGATGGCAAGATTTGTGTCGCATTGCATAAAACTGTCTACCAGACCTAAAGGAAGTGCTTGTTTCAATAATCCTATACTTAGTGGAGAGAATTAAGGATTGTTTCTACTATCGATTATGTTTAAATTTTGCTAATTCTTTCAGTTATAACAATCCGCAAAGGAAGTAAGCTTTATCAAAATTTCAATAATTATCCGTTGCATTAAGCTGTTTGTAATTCCAATTGTTAGAATTTAACTAGCCACTAACTGCAAGCTTAATTTCGTGGTTTTCAGTATATATATATTTATAACTTACTAGTTTTGGAAATGTCAGCTTTCGGAATTCCAAAAATTTAAATTTTTCATTTGATTAGATTTCCTTGTATTTACTATATTTATAAATACTTATTTAAGCATTTCTTTTAAGACTTGTATTGAATGACTGGCCTTTAAATTTAAAATGTAAAAAGAATCTAATTGCCAAAACGGTTTAGATTCATTTTCCTTATTTTAACAATGTAGAATTCCTGCAGTCGCAGATCTCTGCACAATTGCATAATTACCAGTTTCAAAATTTTGAATCAGTTGTCTTCTGATTCTTATGTTTTATTGAATATTAATTGTAATATTTTTATTTAAGGGATTAATTTTATTAATGATTAATCATGTTAAGATTTTTAAACTTTAAAGTGGTATTCTGCAACGAAATTTTAAGTTATTGGATTGAATTTGGCTGACTAACACTGCAATTACTTTTATGCAGAACTGGAAAAAATATCCAATTGTTTAACTATTAATATAAGTTAATATACGATATTTTCACTTGTTGATAATCTGATTGGCAGTCTATAACGTGAAGATATCTCAACAATTTTGTTCCTGTTGTGTCTAGAGTTCACTACTATATACTGCCAAATATTTAATTTTGGTGCACATCACTGTTATGAATATGTAAAACTTTTTTGTACACTTTACTTAAACTATAATTTTATTATATAAAATTTTGATTGATCTAGATACATTTTCTTTCGAAATAAGGCAAATTGTAAATAAAATTTTAATTCTTTTAATGTATAAGTTTTTAGCAGTCAAGTTAGCAGGATTGCTTTTCATTTGCTGTTTTCGCCTCGTAACTTCTATGTTCATATGATATATTTATATGTGATGGCAAGATATATGGAGAATGCATATTAGTACTGAATTGAAATTGACCCTTTATAAATAGGTACCCTGTTTAAACATACAAATCTACTGATGCGAAATTTATTGACCTTTGTATTGGTCACAATCACTATGCATGCAGAGATCTTCCTAATGAATAACGAAATCTCGCATATTTTAAACTATTAATTTATTCAAATTCTGATTGAATTATTAAGTCTTAAATGTAATAGCTAATTTTTCATTTTGGGGGGGGGTAGTTTTTTTATAAACGCATTTAAAATGTTTTTAGTTTTCCCTTAATAACTGGCTCTTTAAACGGTATTTGAAATTTTATTATTTTATTCTTTAAAATTTGTTTTGATCGAAAAGTTTTATTCAGTAGTTTAATATTTTTTATGCTTTCGAAAAACTCACAGGATTTTATGCCAAAAATCTCTACCATTATATTTGGTAATTATCTACTTATTATAATTTATTTAAATAACTTTACAATAAAAATTAATTTAAATTTTTAAAAATTTATTTTGGCTGAATTATGTAATAAGCTTTATGTAAGAAATGTAAAAGCGTTGTTGCATAATTGAAAGGTCTTTAAAGTGCATGATGAAAGAATAAATTATATCTAGTTTAGTGCTTTTAGTGCAGACTATATCTTTGAAGATAATAGTAACCAAACTGTAATGTTTGAAAAAAAGTAGTGTACCAACAAAATGTATCTGTAAATATCTTCCAGAAAACTTTTGAAAATATAATATAGTCTGTAAGCGATTGGGTTCTAAATATTGTTTCTTGTGTTAATACTGTTAGACTTTAACTTAATTAATTTCAAATATTTATTATCGTGGATGTAATTATTTCACAATATTTTTGTAAATTTTTATTGTATATCTATGAAAATTTAAATCTTAAGCTGTGCTTGAATTAAACTCAAGATTTTGTTGTCCTTAAAATTATCCTAATTCATTTTTAATTCTAATTATTAAAAAACTACTTTTTTAAATTTTAATTATTACAAAAAATTTAATTTTTTAAAAAGCGGGTTAGCAAATGTTGCCTTTCATTGCATCCTTTCAAAGATTAAAATTCAACTACTTTAAATATATTTTTTTATCATTAAATCTAAAAGTTAAGATGAGTTTAATGAGATACAGTTCAGTTTTTAAATTAAACTAAATTTTACATAATTTTAATTTTTCACCAAAGAATGACTGTTGGCTTTGACCGGTCAGCCAACCAGATGTTCTTTGGTTTTGAAAAACATGGTTTGATTGCCATGATTGATCACCGTGGCAATCAACTTGTCCTTGGATAACCGCTACTCTTTAAATGCAAAACTAATGATATCAAAAATTTTAGTATTTTGTTTATAAATTTGTTTTATTAATGAAAAATACCAATTATTTAACAAATAATTAAAGGAAGGATGCGATGAATGTTTAAATAAAAATTAGTCTGATAAATAAATTCATTTTTTTCCTTCTTAATAGTTAAATGGATTTTTACAACCCCAATCTTTGAATTAAATGTTACATTTTTTAATGAAAAATTCGAATTATTTTTAATAATCTCTAAAATAGGTATGCAGTTAAAACGAAATACTTAGGCAGAGCAAATTATTTGATTTTATATTCATTATTAAATTTTGACGCCAAATTCTTAGAATAATTGTTGTGATATTTGTTTTTCATTGCAAATGGCTTAATATTTACTTTTTTATCATCAATGTAAAATAAAATGTATCTTGAAATGTTTGAAAAATGTTGAATATATATTTGTAAAACGTATAATGTACATTTATTTTTGTCGTATCAAATTAGTAATTTATTATTATTAGACTTATTGTGGTTTTTTGAGAAATTATTCCACATTTATGATATTGAAATTAATTTTTTTGTATGTATAATGGTAAAAGTATTACTCAGTAAGAAGCGGTAAAAGTAATGATAAAAATATTAAATTAATCCCTATGTATACTTAGTCATCGTTTTAAATGGAATACCTTTTGAACTTCTTTGATTGTATAAGCCAGTTTTATTGACTGTATATCAAAATTGTGAATAAAATTTTTTTCTGAAAAAAATTTTAATTATTTGATGTAAAATAGAGAAACACATTCAATATAGTATGTCTGAAATGGTATTTTTAATTTGTTCAATTCAATCATGGCTCTAATCGATACAATAAATTTCTTCTGTAATGGTGCTAAATTTGGATAATTCTAAAGCATTAAACTCGACATTGTAACAAAGGTCCAGTGTGGTTTAAATGGTTGAATGATTGAATAAATTCGAATTCTTGCTCTTATTTTAGAATTCGGGAATTTGTCATGACTGTTAAATCAGGAATCATTTACCCTTTTACATATATCGAAACATTTCTTGTAGCTAGCAAAGGAAGATTTAACCAGCTCTAATTGCACCACACATACATACATAAAACAAAAAAGTTTGATTGACATTTGTCGTTCAAATCATCTGTATTGATGTAATGTGTAAGTGCATAACATATTCCTGTTCATTAAACTATCATTCAAATTTATCACTGAAGTAATAGCTTCATGATCTGACGTTAGCTCAAAGTGTATGACAGGTTCGGAACTCTAATCAATTGAATATTTGTCATGCATGTGGATGCATGTTTTGCATCTATAGTCCTAAATCGGAAAGCTCCATATTAGGAGTTAGGAATACGAAAATTTGATCTAGCGCAATCGAACTTGTAATTTTGGCAGTTGCTCAAAATTATAAGTTCCATATAAATTCTCTCTACTGTAATTATACATTAGGATTCTCCATTTCGTTTTCCTTCAATTCCTGAGGAATTCCAGAAACACAAGTCATTCCTGATATTCCCGAATCATTAGAATTGCCAATTATATAGTTATATTTGTATAATTCCTTTATATAAGGGTGTTCTTAAGCTTCAAAATTTATAGTTTTGTTCTTTGTTCTGCAATATACAAAAAAAAATCATTTTTAAATTCATAGTTTAAGAAAACATACACTGATAAGAGCTTAGATTTCTAGATTTTTAATGTTGTTCTTTATGAATAAATGCGATATCAAGAAATGAACTCTTAATTTCGGCTAATGTAAAAGAAATTGTTTACAAAGCTTCCTCTATTTTAATAATATTTGACTAATTTTCTGGCAACTCAAATAGCTGTAATTCCTGCTCTACTATATTTTTAAAATTCAATTATGGCTAATTAGAATAACGGATTTGACTGTGGTCTTCGAATGGATCGCTTTTTATTCTAATTTTACGTGAAAATTTAAAAATTCTTTTTCAAAGTTTCCACGCTCTTTTTTGAGTATGGAGAACAGAATGATTAATCTTCTTTGCAAGAAGGTTGTAATAATTACTTTATCTTATTAGTTTTTATTCAGAAGAGTTTTCTTCTACATATATACTTCTAAAAATTAAATAATCCAAGAGTCTAAGTCAATACTGTATGTCATTCATTTTTTGAAACGGAAAATTTCTAATTAGTCAGTTGAAATCGGAATTCATTCATTTCACTTCTTTAATATTGAAATATTCTTTTAGCAATTAGCGAAGTTATATTTTGACTATCTATTTTCTAGATAAATTTTTAGTAGTTTCCAAATTACATTTCCAGTCAGTTTTAAATTCTGTATTTTCTGAAATGTGTTGCTGTTTAGTTACAATTAATGCTTTGAAGTTGCTTGTTAATAAGCAGCTTGATTTTATCTCTAAAACTTTTTAAAATTAAGCTAAATCAAATTTAAGCATGTTTGTTCTCTAAACAAATGATTTTTTTACAACCAAGTTCATTTAGCATTTTTTTCGGTTCTCTAGAATATAAAAGGTATAAAGGAAATCTATCTCCCAAGAACACATTTCTGGGTAGAAACTACGAGTTCCCACTTAGGAATAGGATGTTCACATATATAATTCGTAGGAATAGTTCGCTAATGCTAGAGGGAAGAAGTCGGAAAGACACTGAATTTAAGGTTTAGCGGTGAACTGCAGGAAGCGAGTAAAGTTATACTTCATTAATTGTTAATCATCGTCTAAGGAATACCCGCTTGGTTATAGAATTGGGATCTAAAGAAAATCTAAGGAATGAATTAAAATGCAATATTGACGGAACTACAAAAATCAGTTTTTGAGCTTTTCAGTAGTTTTAATAGCTACTCAACATACAATTGCTTTTCTTGCTAATAATCAACATTTAGTTGGCATTACTTTTTTTTCTAAATCAGATCTTAATTACGTTTTTTTTGTGAAGAATTTTTATTGGAGAAGGAATAAAAACACGATTTTCTTATTCTTTGCTCAATAGTCTAAAAATTGTAGTCAAAAATTAGAGTTAATCAGCAAAATATTTAGTTTCATTATGTTCCAAAATAATACGTCAAATAATAGTGATGATATTTTTAAAAAGTATCAAAGCAATGAATATTTTTTGCTAATTGGACATTTTAATTTAACTTTTTTGATTAAGTGCTTTAATTTGCATTTGTGAGCCTCATTTCCTCCACACTCAAGCAATATTTCCTATTTTAAGATATTGCTTGATTGTTTCTTCTAGAATTCAGAACAATGATATTTTCATATCCAAATAGTCTATCTGGTCCATTTTGATTGTTACATATTTTGAATGGTAGTATCTGTCTGTATTTCATTTATCTTTTTCAGATTTAAAATTTCATATCTGTGCTAAATATCAATTATCATTTCTTCTATATTTCTAAATTATTCAATGTGAACTTTCGGAAAACTACATTAAGAAATAATCACAAAATGGTAGATTAAATGAAGTCTTTAAAACAGAAATGGAAAGTTGATGTAGGTGAAAATTTTAAACTTTAATAGACAAAGCAATTTTTTTTGTCTTTTTTAAGATAGTCATATTTAAGATAATCATAGTCTTTTAAACAGTCATATTTAATATTTAAACACTATTTTTTGTGTGTCTTATAAAACGTTGAAATGAGATTTCAAATACCGAATGATAAATAGGAAACGCAAAAAATATTTTTTTTAAATGATCAACATTTTAAGTGCTTGCATTCCCAAGAAAGTTTATGAAATGTGTATACATATTTATTTTTTAACGTTGTCAAGCCACTACATTGACTTTCTCATTTTTTCATCTAAAGAAGTTCAAAAAATATTAATAGAAAAAAAATGCAAATAAATTTCCATTTTAGTTCTGTAAATGATGCATTTATAATTAATATAGAAAAGGCCATTAGAAATCCTTAAGATATTTTCAACGAATGCAAAGCATTACATTTCTCTTATTTTGAAGCTCCTAATTTTATTAATTTATTTTTAACTTCTTCGTTGAAAAGAACTATATTCAAGAACTCGAGTTTGATGTGCATCGAAAAAGATTTGTTACGCTCTAAACGTGCTAGTTTGATTATGACATAGCTTGCATAAAAATGCATTACTAACTTTTATATTTAAGTTAAATATTCATATACTGCTTTGATAAATGTCAAAAGTTAGACTATTTCAACTTTTGTGGCGATCTTAAGTAGTCTAAAAACACGTAAAAGTGAAAGGATGCTTAATATGATGTAATCGCTTGTGGTTTCCTATCTTGCATCGAATTTAACAAGTATCATTGTCGAAAGCTCTGATTAATGGTAAAAGTAATGAAATAGATACTGTTAAAATTTACTACTATTAATTTTAAAGTTCTCCAGGTCCTAGAGAGATTATTAATTCATATATTCGAAATTTTGATTATTTTACTAATTTGTAATTTATTAATTTTCTGCTATCCGTTCCGCCAATGTATTCCTTTCAAGATTGCGTCAAAGGCCTAGAATATGTCCAGCGCCATTCATAAGATTACAGGTTGAGTTAGCCGGTGACTTGGCTTGGGGTTAGAGTGTCTTCCCTGTGAACTGTACGCTCCGTGATTGAGTCTTCATTCGGGCATGGTTATTCCTTAGTGTTCTATCTGTAAGATGTGTGGAAGAGTACCCTCTCCCATAAAAAGGGATCGTGCAAGCGAATGTATGTGTGTGACATCTTCATCTGAGCCAGAAGTTAGAATTCTGTCTTCGGATACACAGGGGTCTTTACTCTCAGAAGCTACTGCACCCCCTTTCGGTTGTAATGCGGACACGGCATCATCGTTTTAATCAGAGGTTGAGTTTTATTAAACTTTCTGGATGGTTAAATAGGTGTTAAAGTTTTTATTGTAATTATTTGCAGAAAATTTTCTGGAAATTATCTGATTCTTTTTTAGGCATTATATTCTGAATTTAAGGAACATCTACTTTTAAAACTATCCACATTCTATTTGGAGACAAACCGTCATTCTTTTTGATGCGAGCAGTAACAACTCTTCCGGCTTTAAAGTCACGGATATGAGGATTAGATTCTTTGTTCAATTGTTTGAAATTACCATGATAAAAATCTATAGACAATGCAATAAAAAACATGCTTTTGCTGATAGATATGTATAAGAAAAATAAAATACAAAATTGAACTAAACTGCACAAGAATATTTCATTTCGATTTTTCTGAACCTAGGACTTTTATTTCATATGCTTATGTTTGAAAATTTAATTTTATTAACATTATTTTCACTTAAAATTTTAAAAATATTGGCTGATTTTTCAAAAATAAGTATATTTTGTGCCTAAAATAAAAATGAATTTTTTTCGCGTGATAAGCATAAAAATTTTAGATTTATGTTGATGAATGCATTCTATCAAGGAATAAATCATGAGGAAAATATTAAAGTGTTTATACTATTTTAAATGATAGATTTTTAAAAATAAAATAAAATGCTCCACCAAAATTATTTAAAATATTTTGAGTAAATACAGGTTATTTCACTACTAACACCTTTCAAAACCTGTTAGTTGCCATTTCTTTATTATCGATAATTGTCTCTAATTATTAAGGAATTTATAGAATAGAGCTAAATTCAGAAACAAATTTAATTCTATCTACATCAAAATAATTGGGTGTGCATTATTCTGAATAATCAAATAATCCTAAATACAAATCATGGTATTTTAATGCATCTATGGATTTTCAGCTGAATAAATATTACTTAAACCAGTGTTTCTCAACCTTTTAGTATTCACGGCCCAATTTTCAACCATAATTTTCATCGCGCCCCCCTTCCCCACCGCATACAATAAAATGTATACAATAATAATGTATTTTGAGTATTTTGGAGCTAAACCTACACTACAACCTTAATTTTAAACTTTACAAATTACCAAGAATACAGAAATTTATTGACATTTTGCAACATTGATCCTCAGCATTGAAAAACAAGAATCCTATGCCTTTTTATTGCTCTTGCATCCCGCCATGTCGGGTATTCTCACGGTTTCGCGAGAAGTTTCGATTTGTCTGGAATTTGTCTGGTCAGCTTAAAAGTTAAAGTAGGAGCTTGCGCAGATGTGAACAAATGTTTTCTCAAAGAAGAAGGAGATAGTTCTACGGCGCCAATTTCAATTCCAGACAATCTTATTCGAGTCGATCCTTCTATCGCTATTGAATCTATTATGAAGGTGTATGTTATATATATTTTCGTGTAATTGCAATTCACCGTATTAAATATTCTCGGCAGCAGACTTATGCAGAATCATGGATAAATTTTTAAGCTGGCTTAAGCGAGAATTAGACAATAGACAAGCATCAACAAGTACACAGACGAACGCGGTTCCGAAAATAAAATCAAGAAAATATTTTCAAGAATACTTAAATTTTGGGTTCACTAGTACTGAAGTAACTGAAGAAGAAAGGCCCCTGTGTATCATTTGCTCAAAAATGTTGGCGGCAGACAGCATGAAACCTAATAAACTTAAATGACATTTGAAAACGCTTCATAATGAGTAAATAAACAAACATAGAAAATTCTTCGAATTAAAATTAAAATCATATGAAAAACAAAAATCATTGCTCAAAAAAACTTTGTCGGTGAATGAAAAAGCTTTAATTGCCTCTTACAAAGTTTCATATAAAATAGCCAGATGTAAAAAGCCTCACACAATTGGTGAAGAGCTTATTTTGCCAGCCGCAATTGAGATTGTAGAAATTATGTTTGGAGATAATTTTGCAAAACAATTACAGTCTATAACTCTTTGAAATGATACGGTTGACCGTTGAATTGCTAATATAGCTGAAGATGTAGAGTGTTAGCTTTTGTCAAAGTTACGTGACAAATTGTTTTCAATACAACTCGATGAGTAATAAAGATGCTCATTTCAGTGCCTATGTTAGATTTTGTGATGATTTGTCAGCAGTAGAAAAATTACTTTTCTGCAAACCAATAGAACTCAAAGCATCAGCACTCGCATTATTTGCTATCTTAAATGATTTTATGAACGAGGCAAACATAGAATGAAAAAATTGCGTTGGAATATGCAACAATAGTGCTCGTTCTATGTCCGAAAGATAGCAAAGTATTCAAGCACTTGTGAAACAAAAATCTCCACAGTGCGTCTGGACACATTGCATGATCCACCGAGAAGCTTTGGCTTCCAAAGAAATGAGTCCTGGTTTGAATATTGCGTTAATTACGGTTGTAACCGTAGTAAATTATATAAAAATGAGACCCCTAAAATCAAAAATCTTTCCCGCACTTTGTAAAGACATGGATGCAGTACATTCAGCGTTACTACTTTATTGCGAGGCAAGATGGTTATCAAGAGGGAAATTTTTGCGGCGTGTTTATGAATTAAGAGAAAAAATCGCCATTTTCCTTGAAGAGGAAAACAGACCGGAAGCTGAGAATTTTCGCAAGAGTTTATTTGTGATGAAATTGAGCAACATGGTCGACATATTCGAGAAATTAAATAACTTGAATATTTAAGTGCAAGGAGCAAATACACATATATTCGATACGAGTGATAAAGTTAATGCTTTTTGTAGGAAATTGGAATTGTGGAGCAGAAATTTAAAGCAAGAAAACTTAACAATGTTTGCAAATTTGAATGATTGTATTAAAACTTACAAGGCTGAAGAACAACATGTAAAAGTTGTTTTTGTAACCATTGAAAATCATTTAGCAATGCTAGCAAAGAATTTTAAAAAAATACTTTCTTGCAGACGACAAGCTGATATCAAGTTACAAGTTGGTGAGGGATCCATTTCAAAATACTCCAAAGGACTCTCAATTGAAGAGGAAGAAACATTCATAAACTTCACAGCAAGCGGCGAAACCAAAAGACAATTTAGAAATAAAGCACTCTTTGAATTTTGTGTAGGATTGGATTATGAGTTTTCTGCACTAAAAACAAGGGCATTTCGCATTCTACTACCATTTTCAACATCTTACCTTTGTGAAACTGGATTTTCTGCTGTGGCTTCTTTGAAGACAAAGTATAGAGCTTAGCTAAATATAGGAAAAGAACCGAGTGTCTATTGCTAATATTAATCCTTCCTTCGAAAAACTTTGCTCTTCATGACAGGCCCAAGGAAGTCACTAATAATTATTAAATTTGTTTTTAATTCAGTAAGTTGTTTTAATTTAATAAGTTAATTATTAAATATGTCGAAATGTATTTTGTTTTGTATGTGTGTGCGTGTTCTTTTCTTTCAGCCACTTAATCAATTTTTTTAATAACATTTTATCTTGGATATGCTCACGCCCCCTATTAGTGTGGTCGTTCCCCCCTATTTAGGCGCGCCCCGCAGGTTGAGAATCCCTGACTTAAACATAAATTGATATTCTGTATTATACTACTCAATATTTGATGCAAAAACTTACACTTTCAAAGAGACCTTTTTATAGACCAAAGATACATAGGGAAAATTTTTAAAAGGAAATATGATATAATGGCTTATAACTTTTTTTGCTTTTAGGTTGCGGTGGTCTGGTGGTAAGGTCTCAGCTTTATAACCCGAAGTTTTTAAGCTCGAACCCCGATTCTGTATAATAAGCGGATCTGGTGAGCTTTAAATCCCTCGAGGCCAAAAATCTTCTCATGTGATTTGGAAGTTAGGAGAGGGGAGTGCCAGTTCAGGTGTTGATGGGGGTTCAAAATTACGATTTCAATCCCAAAACAGCCTTAATGTTACTTTTAAACGGGGTGTCAATCAAATTGAACTAAGCTTTGTCAGCTTTAATAACCACTCATGAATGCTCTGACTGATATAATAATAAATGGTATAAGTGCATAAAAAACGCTTACATGTAGAAACAATCATAAAATTGCATCACATTCCTGGAGAGATGCTAATCAATTTTATAAATCATTTTTTAAATTTATTTTTCTTAACTGAAACTGCAAAAATTTGCTAAAAATCTTCTTGTACCTTTTCACTCAAATTCTTTTTAAGTTGTAGATAATTTTCATTAACATTTCCTAACTTAAACGATATGAAAATTTGACGTATATATAGATAATAAGTGAGACAAATCAATAAATTAACTATTATATCAATAAATTAAAATTTTAAATTATGTTTATTATTTAAAATATTAAAATATTTATAATATTTCTTTATTTTTTCACATTTCCATTAAATTAATTCAAATCAAATCTTGATAGCCTTTTGAGTTTCGTTTGCTTTAAAAAGATAGAGAATCTAATTTTTCCATTTCAGTTATAAGAAATAAGGTAGTCAAATGAATTACTATAATGTGCATTTAAATTAAGTGATAATGATACATTTATTGATACTATATCTGACAAATTGTGTATATTTGACTAATTGTTAAAATCTTTTCATGAAAATGTATCAGTTTAAATCTAAAATATTTACTTTTAGTTGCAACTAGTCATCATGTTTAGGAAGTTCCGTGCTGATCCATAATGTACATGTAGATGCCAGAAATTAAAAAAAACTTCAATAAAAAGAAAGAAAGTTTTTTATTATCTTCGCCTCTATCTATGTAATTATTTGTCTTTTAGTATAAAATACCTCAATAAACAAAAGAATTTCTAATCCACCGTCTCAAAACTTAAAAAAAAAAAATGTGAATATTGACATTCTTTTGTTATGACTCTTAAAAGTTATAAAGATTTAATATACTGAACCTCCGGTAGACTATTAGTGAGAGAAAAAATAGTTGGGAAGTGAAGGTTCTTTATTTTATTTTTTCTCCTTTTGAAAAAAATAATGCGTTGAAAAAATTTAGTAATTCTTAATAAAATCTAAGCTTGATAAATAAATAAAAATAATACATCCCACCCAAATTTTTAACTGAGATTGGAATTTACTTAGTTTCTGATACTTATTATTTCGGTCAATTATTTCAGTTAAGTTTTGTAGAGCATAAAACCACTGTCTACTATTTCATTATAGCTAAAAAATAAGGAAAGAACAAATTAATTCATTTGTGAAAGGAGAATACAGATGATAAAATATTTTCTTACTAACACAATTTTTTTATTAAATTTCCTTGAAGTTATTTTATTAGCTTTTATTTTAGAAATATATTTTGTTTAAACGAAGTTATTAAGAATTCAGGGTTTTTAAGCTAGCTACGAGAATTTGAAACTACTGTGGTAGTGGAATGGTATTATGCCAGAGCTTTGAGCTCAACTTTTTTATATGTGTGTATATATATGTAAAATCATTTGAAAAATATAGTAAAATTTTTACCTTTTTCCCCAGATTTTTTTTTGTATTTACATATATGCCTTTTTTATATTTTAAAATTGCTTACTCTTATGCATTATTATCCTTTAGCATTATATTTTCAAAAAAAAAGTTTAAATTCCTTATTAACTATTATATTTTATATTAATTTGTATCAAAATTAAGAAATTATTTTATAGAGCAATATGTTAGAAATTGAACCTGTTGGCACATTTAACTATTACTGTGTTCGCAATTCGACGGTGAAATTTCTAATATATATAATTTAAAGGTCCAAATTCCAATCCTCGGCTTTGCCAATTTTAATTCTAACACATCCTTATCTTTTTTATTTGAAAAGAAACCACAAGTTCAACTTCTTGCAAAAAAAAAATTACAAGTCTAAAAATGTTATTAACATTTAAATACTGTTTGCATTTTAAAGTATTCTTTACATTGTTCGTTTTTTCCAAATTCATATGATTTTAATTCTAATTTGGCACAGGATAGTCAAAACCATAGTTCTTGCAGCAGAAAAAAATCCAAACAAACCAAGTGGACATATTTGAGACAGCTACAGCAATATAACATCTTATTTAAAAAGTTATATTTCTCAAAATATTAATTGTTTCTTCACTTCTGTTATTTTACGATTTCTGTGCTTACATCAAAACATCAGTAAAATGCGCTGTTTTTCTTTTAGAACTTTTTAAAATGAACTTACTAATTTGATAAATTTAAATTAATGATTAAATATTAAAATTCTGAAGCAGCAGATTGAAATCTACAAAATTATATTCTTTTTTTTTTCAGTCTTTAATTTGATTTTGTGATACATCTCCAGTAACAGTGTGAAAATAAATGTACTGATTCTGATGTTTCAGATTATTTTTATGATTCAGATTGAAAATTCTTCTTATCTGAGATATATAGAAATAAGAGGCTTAATTTGTCTTGCTTTATCTCTTGTATTTAAGAAGCTAACATTTTGTACGCTATCTATTTTATTTCATGCTAAGCCTTGCTTAAAAGTACCTAAATACCACTACATTAGGTACAGAGCTCCATTTGAGTATGTTGTTGGATTACAGGTTCTGTTTTGTATTCAATCATATTTCCCTTATTTTGAAACATTCTTATAATTAAACTTATATGAAAAGAAAGTATTAGTATTAAGAATATCTTAATCACGACTTCATGTAATTTCTAAACGTAACAGCATTTGACATTTATAAATTGCTTTTATGTATGCCTTATTTATTTTAAGTATTATCTTATTATTTATTATTAGTTATAATTGTTATTAATTATAATTATTTATCATTGTTGTTATCATTTTTTAATGTTACTATTATTATTCTTAGTTATTATAATTTATAGTTTTTATTATTAGTTATTAATTATTGTTATTTATGACTGTTGTTATTATTTATTATTATTAGTTGTATATGTGTATATTATCATTATTATTATTGTTTATCAATCTTATAATTTTTATTATTTGTTATAATATTTGCTATAAGTTTTTATTATTCCTTATTATTATTATTATTATTAGCTATAATTGGTATTACAATTTTCTATTATTATTATTTATTGTCATTATTTTTTATTATTGCAATTATTATTATTATTTAATGTTATTATTATTTCTTATTAGTTTTTGCTCAGACTTTTGCCCTCTGAGTGCTCTGGGGTCTTTACCCTCAGAAGCTACTGCACCCCTTTCCGTGGAAACACGGACACGACAAAAAAATTAGTTATCGCTATTTTAATTCATCATCATTATTATTATGTAGCTATTAAAAACTAATTAATTCAACTGCATATATTTTCCAAAATAATAGATTTGAAATAGATTTCTGTTCAAAACACAAAAAATTAAATTAAGATTTATTGATAGATAAGGTGGATTTCCATTTCCATTTATAAAATTTTCATGGTATTTTATTGAATAAAAATTCAAATATTGCGTCTTTATCAGTTGATGTTTAGTATGAATAATTGTGTTATACAGTTTCTCGTTTTGTTTCTCTCTTTTCTGCGTCTTTATTATTGGAAAAGCAATTTAAGTTTAAGATTTCTCAAAAGAAAAGAGAGAAGAAGAAAGGGAAAAAATCCATCTTCAATAAAGAGTTAAAAACATAAAAATCTACTTTGCCTCGATATTTTCATTTCAATTCAATAAACGCGTAGTTATCTTAATTGGACCGTCTTCAATTTTTTAACAATAATCTCGAAGCCTTTTCCCCTCTTATTTTCATAGAGAGAAATTTTTATATAAACTGTGCTCTTATTAGCTGATTTGCAAACGGTCTGAAAAACTTTTTGAAGATAAAAAGATTATAAGAAGTGTTTGAAGGAAAAAAACTTAGATTTTACATTTTCTATTGAATGCTTGCGTATTAAAATTTAATATTAATGTTAAAAAAAAGGGATTTTTCAAATTGAAAAAATACTTTCTTTAAATTTTGCATTATTATTTTGCACTGATGTTTGCTTTAATTTAAAATTTATTGATTGATAATTTGCTAGATATGATTTCTTTGAATAAATATTTCTGAGCTATTCCTGTATATATTTTATAAAGGAAAAATTGCATCTAATATTTACAAATTCAGAAATTGGTTTTATTTTTTATCGATCATCTTTATAATTTAAAGCTTTACTCAATCAGTTCAGCTACATTTTATACAGATAAAAAATGAAATAAAAAAACCCATCAAATAATAAGCAAAACTAAAGCTCTAATGAAATTCAGATGAATTTTCACAGACTTATAAAATATCTTGACTGACAAGAATAATTTTTTGGTACTCATTAAGATGATTAATAGAAAAATATTTACAGTTTCCATAATAGTGTTGAGGGTTTGCATATTTGGAGTTACCATTTTATTTCATAAAATCTATTATTAAATTAACTTTTGATAACTTGATGAATATGGAAATATATCCATATATTTTTCTGAAATAATTAATTTATTTTAAACGAATTACAATGCAATGCAAGTGCTATGAAAATTCTTATTAAATTATTTCTTTATTAATTCTAAAGAAACCACGCAGAAGTTATTCCTATCGTATTCTTGTTTTTCTGAAGAATTTAGATTTTGACGAATATATGAATCTATCATACATTTGTTATGGTGGCTCCATTGTTCTAAATTTTTGAAATGTTGTATTTGAAATAATCGTTTAGTGAATTTGCAGTTTAAATTAGAAAGAAACCTGAAGAATATTGGATAGTTACGTAAATAGCGTACAAACGGAACAAAGCATGTTTTAATTTAATCTGTAAAATGCGTTTTTCGCGATTTAACTAAATAGTAAATATTTTCCACATTTAGAAAATAGTACGAACTGATAGATTACTTATTTCTAACAAATGTTTGATCATTATTTATATTATAGTAATTAATTTCGAGTACCATGAAATTCGGCAAGATAAAGAAATTCTTTTTTCCTTTCATATTTTCGCATTTAACATCAAGTCTAAACCTATAGATTTCTTAGATCAATTTAGTAACATAATTGCATCCTTAGTGAGTTCCTTAATAATTTCATCCCTAGTGAGAACGAAAATTAATGATAAAATTACAGTACGCTGCATACATAAACCATTCTACTTTTACACTGCAGTATGGGAAAATTACGTGTCTGTGAATTACATTCATTAATCGTGTTTGCCATGGCTAGAACTCACTGAGATTGTACGAGAATTGTGAAATATGCTAATATTACTTTTGTAGTGAAGATATTTCTTTGTAGTATACAATTTAATAATAATTATATTTATTTATGATGTAAATAAAAGAAATTCTCATTTGATTTTTCTTTGCATACGTATTTCCTTTCGTATTTTTGTAAATTTTTAATCTCAAAATAAGAAAGGGATTATTGGTTATTCTTATAATATAAGAAAAATTTGATCAATTGATTTTTCATTTGATGATTTGATCTTGGTATAAGATAGTGTGCTTAAATAATTTCAAAGTCATGAGGAATCAGATTTCATTCTTTAAAAATGAAGTTGCATAAACCATTTTCATTCATTTTTTTTTCCTACGTCATATTAATGGAATTGGATTTAAACCTCTCAGATTTCCCGTGATCAAAGTTCCACAGTTTCGCATTCACGGCAGATTTTTGAAGGATTCAACTCTCAAAACTTATAATTCTCATTGAGGTTTCATAACGTCTAAATAAGTACATTTAAAAATGTATATTTTCTTTGCTTGAAATAATTATATATGGTTAAAGGCGCCAGTGGTAACTTTCGAAAAGATGTCCTTTTTTATTTTCAAAGAGTGTATTAATTGAACAAGTGTTGAAATGCAAATCTAATGATGCAACTTTAGTTAGAAATTAATGATCCGCCAAAATAATTTTAATCGAATTGCTTTCCTTGTCACCTGAACATTGTTCAAAATTAAAAAGGTTTTACCAAAAATGCTTCCCTATCATAATAATATATTGCATGGCATCTCATGATGTTATTTAATATTCTGATTGCTGAATAATATTGCGAAGACGTTGTTGAACATTTTATGTTGATAGCGATCATGGAAATCAAATTAAGATGAAAGTAAAATTAAATCTAAAAGCTGAAACACATTATACAAATCTCAGCTTTGTTTCATACTTGAATAATTTTCCAATTTTAGTAGGTGTAAAATTTTAAAGATAAGATAATTTAATGTGTCTAATCTACTAATTCTTTCAAGATTACTAAATTTTATTTGTATTAATAAAGGAACACATTTCAAAAGTAATATGGCAAAGAACAATAATGAAAAGTATTCTTAAATTAGCCTCAAACTTTAAAAAAATGAGATAAGAATAATTTTGAATATAATCGTGATATTTTGGTTATTTTTGAACCAATGAAACCCGGGTTGATTTAAATATTCGATGCTAATATAATTAAGTAAAAAAACTGGAGACAAACATAAGTTTTATTTACACGATAAATTCTATTTCTAGGCTGATTGGTTGATTTTAAAAATTAAGTTATAGACAATATATTTACATCTATAAAAATATCTAATTCTTATTCTAATTCTTATATATCCCTATTCCTTCTTTGTATCGACAATAAAATAAGCTAACTATTTATTTCTCTTGAGAAATACATAAAAATTTCCTCTTAAATTCCCTATTCATTCAGAAAAGAAAACAAAATGATAGCATCACCTTAAAATGTAATTATGTTTTCTGCTATTTGGATTAATTAGATTAATTATTCATTAATTAAGATGAACGCACTTTCATAGTAAAATAATATTATGAAAATTCATATTGAGAAAGACTTTATTCTGCTTCTTATCACCATAATAACAAATAAAGTTCATAAATACCTAGTAATTTCAGAATGGAAATGAAAAGGGAAAATGGATTTTTACAAATCGAAAATATTAATATTCATAAACATATAAATGTATATAACGAGCGACATAAGGTGCATTTAATTAAATTTAATTGAATTATTTATTTGGCTGCTTTCCGAAAATTTAATCATATTATAAATAAATTGAAATGAAAGAATTTTAGTTTGAAATATTAATAATAAAGCTGTCTTATGAATTTTTTTTTTTTTTTTTTACTTTGTAAAACACAGAAAAGAAATGTTTTTTTAGAGTTCTAATGAAAACAACAAAGAATATTACATGTAAGAAAATAATTTTGTGAAGAACCTTTCACTGAATATTTTAGCATTTAGTCATTTCATTGCTTGTATAGCAATATTACTATTTTGTGCAATTTTCTTCCTTTAAATTAATTTTCTCATTCCCTTTATTATATTTTTATTCATAACATGATAAATTGATTTGTCTTTTCCCTGAATTTAGAAGCTCGGTGTTATTTGTGAAATGGTATTTAATAATAATGCTTTCTGTTTTAAAATACTTTAAAAAATGCAATTGATATACAACACAAAATTTAAAAAAATGTTAACAAAATTAAAAATTATTAAAAATTGAATAAAGCCATTTTCTTTGTCATTACTTATATCAATAACTTCTAACAAATGAACTACACATCCCCAAATGGAAGGAATAACAATATTTCTCGCATTTTAATAATATTAAGCGCCTCTCCTAAAATGATTTACCGCTTCCAAATTTTGTACATTATAGTGTTTTATTTATTCACGAAATTTCAGTTTTCCTAAAAATTTTCTTTTTAATAATATTATTCCTAACAAATTTATTCGAAATATTTTGAAATATTTGTTTTTTCCCCTGAATTTAGAAGCTTAATGTTGCTTCCTAATGATATTTTTTAATAATGTTTTCTGTTTTAAGAAAATCTTTTTTAAAAAAAGATTCAGTTTATATACAACACAAAATGCTAAGGATAAGTTAATGAAATTTTCTTTCTTATTATTTACATCATTGCATCTTGCTATTATTTATATAAATACTCCTAACAAACAAAAAACACATCCTAAATAAAAGGAATAACAGTATTTTAACATTTCTATAATATTAGGTACCTACCAAATATTATTGGCAGCTATTGAATTTCGAACATACGCCGTTTTATTCTTAAAATTTCAATTTTCACAACTGTTTTTTAAATTATTATTCTATTCGTCACAAAATTACTTAAAATATATTGAGTTCTTTGCCATTGGCCACAGATTTCCATTCAAAGCTAATTGAATATTTTTTATTAACTTGTTTCATTAAATCGGGGGAGATTCTTACTTTATTTCCAAATGCATAAGTAGAAAAAGGAAATTAATAACATGGATAAGAACTAATTTTTCAAATACCTAGACATACATTTTTAGCCTTAATCCTTTTTTATAATTCATGTGATATACCTTAAATTCACCCACTTTTCTCGTCAACCATCGTCTAAATACTATTTGAAATGTTGAAATTAACTTATTACTTATAAAAGGCTATAATTATCAGAAAAGCAACCATTGAAAAAGCAGAAAAAAGCGATTAAATACATTGTTTTTCTTATCTTTTGAAATTCATATATGCCAGAAAAAAGTAATATTGATTAAAAAATGGCATAAAATAATAAGCACCAATATAATCCAGCTTTTAAGTAATAATATTTTTTTAAAGATTTTGTATTCTGTTAACTCGACCAAACGTTTTAATTGAATGTAACCAAGGATAAAATACCACTTGCATTTTTTAGCTAAAAAGAAATAAGAAGGGAGTGAGCAAATTTAATAAAGATTTTTAAATTCAATAACCTCTTTTCAATGGAGCAAACTTGAATTTACCAAGGAAATTTTTCTTATAAATGTTTATGAAAATCTTTATTTCCTATTTATTTTAATATTTATACTATTTAAACAAACTCAACCTTTGAATGAATTTAGCTATATAAAGAATCATATTTGGAAAAAACTTTTGTATTAAACAGAGAAATACTATCCTGAAAAATGATTTTTCAACATACTATAATTCTTTTTTTTATAAAAAAATTCAATCAAAAAAATAATAAATGAGGGCAAGTATTGGTAATTTGCTTCTTCTCGACATAAAGAATATATGTATATAAGGATATATTTTCTCTTTTAAAGTTTTTGCTCCTATGATCTGAAAGGAATCTTTCAAGGTTCTATTTAGAAATAAATTTTATTTTCTAAGAAATCTTCAGTAGGAAAAACTATATGGGAAAATGTATACGAAATGACAACAGTACCAAATGTCTTTTTCTTTGCTGTATATAGTTATATTCAAAATATATTTTTCTTATGAAAGCAATTTTGTATAATCTCGTATTTGCTTCTGGTAATGTGATATGATATCTGTTGCCGAATAAAATTTTATTACAGTTTGGCTCGGAAATAATTGAAGTGAAGGAAATATTGACTCTTAATAAAACTAGTGTATTTTTGATTGAAATCATTCCCGAAAATTGAAATATTTTATTCATTATTGCTGTTTCTTTCTCCAAATTGAACATATTTCAATTTATACACTAGCCTCCGAACTTCAGAAATCAACTATTTTTCCACCTTTTATCTCCTATATAAATAAAAATAAATGTTTGTCTGTATGTTATGCGCTGCCATGCCGCTCATCCGATTTGCGATAAAACTTTGACTACTTATTTTTTGTATCTTCCGTGATTTACGGGATGATTATAGACTTAGTTGAATTATCTAATATATAAACAATTCTATTAATAATCCGTTAGTAAATAGATCTAAACGGATCTATTTACTATATCTATTAATCAAAGATTATTGTCAAAACATCTCTTTAAAGAGACACAACAGATACGTTAAAGATGCTAAATTCAAGCTAGAGGTTAATATTTTGTAGCTATTGTACGTAAATGCTATATAAATCGTTTTCTGAAGTAACAACCTTATTAGAGTGTATGTGAGGAAATTTTAGGAAAACTAATCGAATAGCATGGAAATTTTCATTGAAAATTTAATTCAATTTTAATGTTTTTTTGCAGTATCTTCTGGAAATATTAGAATACAGAATTTTTTTGCATCATTTTGACTTAAAAAATTATTAATTGATCTATTAAAATTTTTTAGCATGGATGTATTTTCTGAGTTAAATCAATTTAAAAAAAATATTTTAATCAACTTTTCCAACTTTAATCTTGAGATTTCTGATCTAATATTAAATGAATCATAAAAGATACAAAAAAAATAGTTTCTTCCCTTACAATTCTCAAAGAAAACCAAACATAACAATTCTAAAAGAATACATAAATATATTATATGAAAACTAGCTGATATCCAGCTCGTTGCTGCCTCAGAGGAAATAATTTTGGAAATATCGTTTGAAATTTAAAATAACTGTCTTGTTTAATTAAGAATGATAGGAAGAATGATACTTATTTTCGTATCGTGAATGAATACATTAATTGAAATTGAATGATGCTTAAAAGAGAAGTGTAAATAATATTTATTTCAGTTTTTACTTTATGATTCAAGAGCGTTCGGATAGGCAATATTTTTTTCCGTCTTCCACAGTAACAAATAAATTTTTTGACAGTCCGATTCGTAAGCAACCAGCATAGAACTGGATAGAGTCGGATGCGTTAGAGAGCAGCGCATAAGAGCCATACAGACAAAGATTCATTTTCATTTATATAGATTTCATAATTTTACTATGCCTATACCCGTCTCGTAAGTGCAAGTAATAAGTATTCAAAGTTTTATCGCAATCGGATGTGCGGCACGGCAGCGCAGAAGAAACACACAGACAAACAATCTTTTTATTTATTTATATAGAAGATGATTTTTTATTTGTTCTTACTTTATGCGTTGTCATACTATTCAACTGATTTCTATACAATTTAGTCAACTCATTGCTTTGCACCTGCTTGAAGGTCATAGGCAGATTACAGTATCATATCTTTGATATAAAAATAATTTTTTGTTTGTTCGTACCTTATACGCTGCCATAGTATTAAATTGTTTTCTTTGCAATTGATTGAGTTATTGCGCGAAAGGCAACGAGAAGAAAAACATATACAGTTATTATATCTGTTGTTTAAAACTTAATTTTGTTTGCTAGTATCCTATGAGTTGCTGTACTGTTCAACCTATTGCAATGAAACTGGTGCTTGTATTTTCGGAAAGGCTATATTTTAAAACTGATAATTGATCAAACAGCACATCCTACTGGAATTAATCGCACAAATATCAAATAAAATAAAATAATTATGATTAATGCCAATCAGTGTGAGTGAAATCAAATCAAAAATACTTTGTGCAAGTGCTACTTTTTTTCTTCTCGTTAATAAATAGTCGTCTACACGGGATGTTGCCATTCAGCGTGCTCACTATTTTGTATGCAGCAAACCGCCCATATTATTTAGAGTTGATATCACATGTAAGATAACATTATTAGTATCGATGCCACTCAAGATAAGTTATATATACTGGAAATTTTCCAAACAGAATTTTTATTTATTTATTACGTGAATCTACAAACGATATTTCGATTATACAAATGTATATCATATTGATTATTTCACAAAAAATATGTTCACAAACGTTCGTCACTTAATAGATCAATTAGCACAACATCTAGAAATTAGACAAATAGAGTTTCATAACGAAATAAGTAACGATAAGAGAGCAATTAAGCAGACCGTTTACAAATTCCAAAGTCACATATTTCAGAGTCTCGAGATCAACATGAGGCAAGAACAGAAAGACAACGTTTACATGCAACTTAATCACGAGTATCAGAATTTTAAAATGAAACAACAAGTGAGGCAAGTAGCGGGACAGCTATCATTAATGGAACGTCAATTGGAGAAGTTGTGCTTGTTCCACGCATTCCCATTATCCCCCCCCAACAACAACATTCCTTTGGATTTCAAATGAATGCAGTTCCCCATTCGACTTGCATTCTCAATGACTGTCAACAAAACGCAAGGTCTATCACTTCAAGCGTGTGGTCTGAACCAAAAAATGCCATGTTTTTTCACTTAATCAGTTGTATGCCGGATCCTATGAATCGTACAATCAAGATATTTATTTGATTTGCCGAAGATGGAAAGACAAAAAAAAAATATTGCCTACCCTAAACTTCTTGAATAATAAAGTAAAAAAAACAAATATTATTTACACTTCTCCTTTATATCTCATTTAATATCAACGAATGTATTCGCTTCCAATATGAAAATAAATGTTATTATTTATATCATTCCTAATTAAAGAAGACAGCTATTTTAAATTTTAAACGATATTTCCCAAAAATTTTCTTTTGCGGCAGCAACGTGTCGGGTGCCTGCTAGTATAAAAATAAAAATGCAATATAATCCAGAAGGTTTCATTTATGAAAAAGACTTAAATGAATTCATTAAATAAAATGCAAAAAACGTGCATTCATACTGCAGCATTCCAGGAAATTATGTATGCTCTTGAATGATATTTGCCTAACCTTCAACTCTCAGCGATTTATTTTTTTCTATTACTAACTCAATTCGTTAAAGTAAAAAGCACTTGGATGAATGAAAATGATTGATTAAATGCTGATGCTACTAAACATATAGTTGTATTGTCTCACTCAATTTGTTTTGTAACCTTCGGAGATACTAATAAGGTCATTCAGTTTATTAGGAGATTTATATCAGATTACTGAAGTGCAATAAGTGTTGTTCAAAAATATATACTGAGAATAATGTAAACTACAGGACCTTTTTATGTTTATAAACATTTTTAGCAACAGCAGGAAAGAGGAACAGCAGCATTCAATAGAAATGAAAGCCGTCTTCGTAACAGAAATATCAAATATGGAAATCTTTAATGTGAGTTCCTTACATCCGAGAGTAGAGATTTTCTCTATTATGGTAAATTTAGATAGCATGTCCCTCGGACAAGAAAAAAGTGGATTTCTTGACCCTTTCTAGATGTGACCTCCGAGAAAGACACCAAGAATTCTTGTTTTTCTGTAATCTGGAAACGGATGGATCAAATACAAATGATCACATAATGGAGAATTTCTCTCATATCGGAGAGAAGAAATATGGTTTGGGTTGGTATGTCTTGCAGTTAATACAATGAACCAAATATTATTCATTATGGGAATTTGAATCTAATATTAAACGGTATTCTTGATTCATTTGTAAGATCATATCTTGATAATGACTTCATTATACTGAATGATTATTTTCAGCCATGTCGTGCAGTTTCTTTAGCGGAAAAAAGCAATTTTAGATAATTTTATATTTTATTTAGACATATTTAAAAGGTTTGTAATTCATTCATTGATACAACGATTAAGACTGAAAGAACAAATTCCAGATTTGGAAATAAATATTTATTTCTTGACAATATTTTTGCCGTTTTATTAAATTTTATGTAGTATTTCATTTAATATTTATAAGGTTCGTTAAAACTACTTGATACATTTCCTTTTGCACTTCTGTATCCCTAACCTCTATCATTTCTTTGTACTGTCTCAGTTTCTTTGCATTGTTTGTTTTATGAAAATCCATAGAAAAGGATCTATTTTTTTTAAATTTAATTTTTGTTATAAAATTCTACCTCCCCCCCAAATGGCACTGTAGTGAATCGTCTTATATATGATACTTATTGTTTGGCAACGAATTCTAAAACCATCCAACTTTTTGCGCATGCGTTACGATGAATTTAATTAATCAAAACAGGGGGAAAGAAAAGTTGAATGAAGGAGCTGTTTACATATTTCGATAAGGCAAACTCGAATTATTTGCAGACTGAATTAAAATAATAACGTAAGAAACGACACGATATTTATATATATGTTAAAACAATTGAGCAGAAAAAAATCTAATAAGACGAAAATCAAGGTAAAAGAATGACGAAGTATTCCAAAAATGCTCTGATCCTTCTACGTCTCTCCACTTAATGAGATAGAATTGTTGAAAAGTGGGCGTCTAAGAATATTGAAATGAGCTACATATTGATCGTCTTGAATTACTTTTGTGGTAGGCAAATGTAATTACTGTTGAAAGGCAGTCCAATAAGCAAAAAGCAGCCCAATAAGCGAAAAGTAGTCTAATAAACAAAAAATTTACAGTGCTTAGTGTGTACAATTTCAAGTAATTTTTAATAATGAATATCTGAAAACGCAATTTGAAATTCATGATCCTTTGGACTACATATGTAACAATTTTTCTTACATTATCCATACTGACTTACATGTTTGATTATTTTTTGTTATAAAATTGTGATATTGCAATGAAAATTTTATCCTTATTCTATTACTTTTCTTCTATCTATTGTAGATAGATCATGACAGCCCCATTAGGGATTTGCACAAAAATAAACAAATAAAAGAACAGACAAATAGTAGCTATCCTATTTGTCGAGTCAGAGGATGCCAGTGATTCAGAAATTCCTCGTTAACTATTGCCACTGTTTAGAGAAAGATTAACATTCCATACGTTATATTTTATGGATCGAGGTTAGACGAGGGTGAATTATACAAGTCAGGGTTGATGGCCATTTTGCCTTTTTTCTTTCTGCCATTGTTCAGTCGCTTTTAAACTCTTCGAAATACAAAAACACAGTTCTACATGATAGAACCTTTCTCCTATATTGCTATAACGATCTATTATTAACTTGTAAATTTTAACAGATTCCTCTAATCGTGATTCTAGCCAATTAAAGGAAACTGATTACTGTTTTTATTTTATTTCGGTGCAAACTCAAACTGAAATTAAGAAAAAATGGCGGAATTGGGATTAAACTTTCATAAAATTATCACAAAATTATAAAAAGGGAAAGGTAGAAATCAGTGCGCATAAATGTAAAAAGAATTATATCATAATGTAAAACAATTTAAACTTATAATCATATATATAAATATTTTCTGACTGGTTTAAGTTATTCATTTTGTGTTTCACTGAGTTTTGTTTTTATTTACATATTTCGCATTGTGAACATGATTTTCTTTATTGCATTAAATCATTTTTTGTATTCTTGAATGTTAATTGCATAGTTCCAGTTATTTTGTGATTTTTGTTATATTATAAATATAATGAAGTTGCAGATTACATTCCTTTTTATAAATGGAAATTTCCATCATGATATTAAATGCAAATTTACATAGTGTGTGTTCTAAATGATCGTCCGTTGTCCTAAATGACACACATATTTCTGTTTCTGTAGGATCATCAAAAAATTCATTTTTGCCCATCTCTTTATGTAATCGAAAGAAATGGTAAATTATCTCAAGGATTAATATATAATATACTCTTAACTAAAAAATAAATAACGCCTAATGAAAGATAAAAAAGAATTAAAAATAATAAATCACTGATTTAAAAATATAATGCAATCCTCGATCAAGATATTTTTCACAGAATTCAAACTCAGTTGATGTTTTTTTTAAAATTCTTTTTCAATCTGATAGTTTTGGGGAAAATAATATTTACAGAATTATTATTAAAATGTAACCCATGAAAGAGACGATCTTTGAAATTAATTTAAATTTACCATTGATTTTAAATCTATTATTGTATTTCCATTCAACTTGATAGATTGTAGAGCCAGTTGAAAAAAAACCCTCAAAATCTATTATTTAATTTGAGTCGATTGTGTAACTATTCTGTAAGAATAAAGTATTGACAGTAATTATATTGAATTAATGTAAATGGAAGTCATTTTTAAAATAAAACATCCAATTAATCGTTGAACTGAAAAAGACAAAGTGAAACATAAATATCGTCTTAATGTGTCGGCAATATTGATAAAAGTAGCTCCAAATAAGAAAAGGGAACAAACAAGATTTCAAAAATATCCGAAAGAACAAAAACTATATGCAGTTATCATGTGGAGGCCAAATATCTTTTAAAACGAATGGAATTTGAAGAAATGATACCCCTAGCGTTGTATAGATTTGAAATTAAATTGATTTAAAAAGTGAAAGAGAATTGAAATAAGATGAGGAACATATAAAAGTATTTGAAGTAAGATTATATGCTATCTAAAATTTAATTTTATATATAAGAGGAGTTTGTGGAAAACATTGTTCTAACAGTTTTAGATAAAAGTAGCAGCTGCTGAGTGTTTTTTGAGGAATTAGCAATTCTTTCGAACGTAACTTTCATGCAGCTTTGCTTTACATTTTCTTTTAATTTTCCCGACAATTCACGCTGAATGACAATTGAATTTTTTTTACGAATGTTTCATTCAGTTCAAATTCACTTAATTTTAAACTTTCGTTTATTCTCAAACGTGTCTATCTGTTCCGTGTTCTACATGTATAATTAATTTTTTTATTTGACAGCATTTTGAACATATTCGTGAAATGTTTCAGTTCACTTATTTCAAAGATCGAATTTTTAAATTCATTCACTCAAAAAATTATTGGCGTGGAAATAAAAAGAATAAATAGAATAATAGTAAAATAAAATAAAATAAAAAGAATAAATAAAAAGAATAGTAAACTTTCCGTTTTCTGGATTGCATATGTAAGCAATTCGAATTACATTCGATGCAATTCGATATTTATTAACTGTTTTAAACGTCAAAAATCTAGCCAGAGCATTTTGACCTTGTAATATGAATAAATATGTAAAGAAAAGCACAGTTTAATTCGTTAACGTCATACAGATAATTATTTTTAAAAAAATTATTGGTGCGAAAATAAAAAGAAACTAGTAAACTTACCGTTCACCGGATTGCATACGAATGCAGTTCGAATTACATTCGATGCAATTCTAAATATATTCGATGCTCAGTAATTTATTGACTATTTTTAAACGTCAAAAATACAGCCCAGAACATTTTGGCCTTGTAAAGTATATTAATATGTAAAGTTATTACATATTTATGCTTAATAAATACGTAATAATGTCCTATTTATTACGAATTAAGTCAATTTATTTCACTGACATTATATAGATAATCATCTTTAAAACAAAATGTATTTCAAACTTATTATTTTTATCTTATACGTTCTGATTTTTTTTATAAATGAGAAATACTTAAAAATGTTTTGCATAAAAAAAATTTATCATGTGATAATAAAGATTTAATTAAATTAACAAAAAAGGTAAAATATGTATTATCTCCTCTTTTCTATTTATATCATGGGCTAATAAATAATTAAGGTAAATCAAGATGTTGTTGTTGTGTCCGTGTTTTTCACGGAAAGGGGATGAGGTAGCTTCTGAGGATAAAGACCCCTGAGCACCCAGAGGGCAGAGACCGACACACACACATGACACAACCCTTTTTAGGGGGTGGTCGAATTCATTCATACACTCATTCCTCCATCAGCAAGTCGGAATTCAGATCCAAATCAGAGACCGACTCATCCCTGATTCAGTAACCCCAGAGGTATCGTTTTGTTATGGGAACTTGGAGGACTTTGCAGTCTCGACATATTTAACGTGCCCCAACTGCCATTAGCCAACATGGCGGTCTTTGGCCAAGACGAGGACAGAACCCGTGACCTTTCGGTTACGAGACTGACGCTCTACCAACCAGACTACCGCGGCCTTATCAAGATGCCTCCAATATAATTAGAGACCAGCAAGAAAATTATTCGAACGCATTTTAGATTTGATTATTAATTCTTTGTGTCGTATGTACACTCTAGGCCACCAAAGAATCTTTACAATTTCTGTCATATATCTGCTCTCAGCCACCGTATCAAATGAACATACTTAACTTATATCATATTCGTCGAATCTTAATCTCCATTCAGGATATATCAGTTTACGCTTTCTATGAAAAAACAGAAAGTGCCAACGAACTTATTCACGAACCAATACGGTGCTTCTTCCACTCCGAGATAATTAAACTTAATATTAATAGAGCCACTTTTAACTGGCCATGAAAAAGTGAAGAATAGAAGATTATACCCGTGACACTTGTCATCGAAAACCAGGATTTTACATTACAGATTATTTTGAAATATTCTCTACTCTGGCGAATTGTAAGCTATAATTTTTGCAATAAAAGAATGCATTAAAACATATTATTGTGTTTACAATATCCAAATTTTCAAAAAAGGAGTAAATTGTGTTTACTTTCATAAACTTGGATTCTATGGTGTTCGCTCAAAGGAAACGCTCGCTCAACGGATGTTGATTCCGACCAGCATAACAGCAACATCCAAATTTAATACGACCGCAAACTGTTAAATCTGTGTTCCATAATAAGAGGAGTAGGGTTTTGGTAATTTAAACTGAAACACCAACGATTTGCAATTGTTTGTCCATTAAATAATACAACTTTTCTTTAAAAATACATTAATTCTTCTAAGAATAAAATTTATAGAATGATAATTATTTTAAAAGTGTTAAGTTTTGCTTCATTTACCCTACATTGATTATATCCTTAGAAATATTAATAGGAAAAACACTCGCGAGTCTTTAATTTATAATCTTATTAAGGTATATAGTCAACTAAGTTGAAAATATGAATTTGGATGATAGATCGCATTTTTACACAACTTTTTTTTGTAGTTTCAAAAAATAGATACGTTTATGTGTTGTATTTATTTTGTCTCTATGTAAATTAGAAGCCAAGTTTTAGCAAAGTACTGACATGTAAGTCAGGATAATTATAATCATTTAAAAACTTTAAACATATTTTCTGAAGAACGAGAATTTTTGATAATTTCACTATACGAGTATCATCATATCTCAAAAACTAATCGAGATATTTCAAAGAAATTTATAAATAGAACTCGTTATCTTATTCAAAATTTCATGAATGATGGATTAGCTGATAAAATGTTGTAGAAGTGGATTTATGATTGTTTAATGTAAAAATTGTTGAAAAAATATACAAAATTTCTTGGATAATTTCAAATATTACAAACAAAAATGTTATTTCTGTATATACTATTTCTTAGATATTACTTAGTTATACTCTAAGATATCTTACTAATGTATAGTTACTAAAAATAAAAAACTGTAACCGATTTTTTTTCTTTAGATCAGTCCCACTTTCGTAAATAAATACTAAAATTTACATAAAAATTGAAATGACACGTATATATTAAGATATTTTCACTTTTATTCATTCTTTTATCTATATTTTATTTAAAAAACATCATGATATCAGTAAAATATTTTTAAATAACCCGCTCTGAATCTAGTAGAATACTTTAATATAAAACCATTGTATGAGATCTCCATTATATTGTTTGATATTCTGAAAATATTGTGAAAGTATCGTAATATATTTTTGAACATTTTGTACTAAGATGGAACATAGCACATTCTGAAAAATTCGAAATAATTATCAAATGTTAAATTATTTAACTCTTTTATCTTATTTAATGTTCAGGTTTTACAAATTATTATTTCCTAAAGCCAAATCAAAAGATTTAGTGAAGAAATAATTAGCTGTAATTCTTTTCTTCGATCGAATGCGGATAAACCATCACATGTGTATAATATGAAATTATTCGACATATGCAATTACTTATCGAATACACGGGAGCAAGATTTCGTAAATGTGAGCGGAACGCGAGTCAAGTCGCCAAGTGAAGTGAAAGATAAAATAAATGTCACCAAGTGTAACTAGGTAAAATTTGACGCAATTTTGCATTTTTTGGGAACTTCTTTTCCCTTTTTCTGACTAACGTGTATTCGGCAAATTTTGGACGATTTTTTAGTTGCGCCCTTATAATGAAAAAATACCCATATGCATTTCTATTCACAACTTAAACATATTCTTAAAAATTTCTGTTCACAACTAAAACGAACATATTATTTCTTTGAGACACAAATATAGATTTTATTCCCAAGCATTTTATTCTTTAAGCTGTATTTTTTTTCTTAGAAAAAAAATCGATATAATTTTTTGATGTAGAAACAATTTATGCTGTCATTGAATAGAAACTATAGAGTATTTTATTGAATAAAAATGCAAATATTGCCTGCTTTAGTACATGAGGTTTAATATGAATAATCATTTTAAGCAATTTATTATTCTGAAGACGATTTCATTCTGCATCCTGCTTCTTATTGGAAGAGCAACTTCCTATTTAAAATTGCTGGTAAAAATCTAAGAATCATCCATAATTCCAAGATGATGAGAGATATGATTTTTTTTTCAAGAAGGGATGGAAAATATTATAAATCTATTTTTCCAAAACTTTTCAAGCTCAAACGATATAAATGCATCATTATCTCGATTGGTGCTCTTTCTCTTTGCATTCGTAATTTGTATCTTGAGAGTACTTCGTTGAGAATACTATAATTTAAAACAGTTTTAAGAATGTTGTTCTTGACGTTAGAAAATATTTTAAAAATGTTTTAGGAAAAAAGCTACACCATTTATTTTATTTTTCATCTGATATTTATTTTTTGACTAGTTTCTAAGAGAGAAAATATAATGATTTTTAAAATCAGTAAAGTTTTTTCCTAAGAGATTGCGTTATTTTATTAGAAAAATTGCTTTTTTCTCTAAAATTTTCGATTAATTCTTATATAAATGTTATTTATTCGAAAAATGAAATGCATTTAGCAACATCTGGATATAATTTTTTAAGAAATGATTTCACTGCTCAAATCTTCAGAAGCAGTACTGTTATTATTTTTTTTATATTTAACAAAAAAAAAATTAACAATGCGAAGATGTTTTACTAGAACCTTTTTATGCATTATTTTAAACAAATGTTTTTATTAAATGTACAAACACCTGGCAAAATATATTTAAGTTCTATTACTTATTCTCTTCTCCCTCAAATTCCTTTTTTTTATTTTCTGGGTCAATTTTTGAACATTTTACTTGATGTTAGGTTCTGGTAAAAATTAAACTCAAGACTATACTTTTATAAAGATTAGGTATGTATGCTGGCAGTTAAATTTAGGGTTGAATACACTGTTATACCACAAAGAAGTCTGAAAATATTTTCTTCTTTTTCAATCCTTATGACTTTGAAAATCAGTATCTGGATATAAGTACAAATAAGAGTCTTGAAGGTATTTTCGCATTTTTTTTTTCATTTTTCCAATTACATGTTATCTTAAATTAATCAATTTATTTAAATAAACTATTGTAAAAGTTTTATATAACTATAAGTTTTTTTTTATATATATAAATTATTAAGCCAAGTATTCTTTAAAATAAATCTTAAATTAAAAGCTATGAAGAATTTATCAATGTAAAAACAAATTTAAGTTTATATCATATTGCAATTTCTGCTCGAAGATCAATTAGAATTTATTGTAATATTTCATGATATTACAATATTATGAAAAAGTGCCAAACATATTGTTACGGATTCTAATCCTGCCCTTATCCGTTGGATCTGTTTAACTGTATAGTGGGGTGTATGGTATAGGAGATAAACACACGATTATCAGTCCTTTAGTAGAAGACGCAACACACGACGCTTATTTACAGGACGAGAGGACAGCACAAAGACGACAAGTACTTACAGAAGACAATTATATAGAGCCGAGACGAACGCTAGGACAGCAACAGTAGCCCACAATAACAACAGTAGTCCACGCGCAGAAATTCCGTAGTGACAACGTACACAGTACACAAAGCGGCCAGACAGGATTCAGCAGGAGAGGGAATTATTGAGGGATTCTGCTTATGCTCATGTAGATCTCTCCAAGAGACTGGAACTTCAGCTGTTCTTTCTTGCTTTCGCTGCTGACTTACTACTTCACAAAACGCGACTACTTCTCATTTTAGGGCTGCACCGTTCACGACGACAACATACGACACAGGCTTCGACAGAAGACCCGACGACGATACACAGTGATTCAGCACTCCATCGTTGCTTCGGTATTCTCCCAGTGACTCCTCCATTCAGGACTCTTATCTACGACCAATTCAAGACCTCTCAGTACAGTTCTACCGATACACAGAGAAGGAGAGAAACAGAAGTCACACTCCCATAGACGCTAATGGCCACTTTTTTGACATTGCGTTTCCCACAAACAGTAGTGCCACTAACTTCCTGTCATTGAACTAACCGAACTACGTCATCACGGCAGAAGAGGATGCCTGTGGCCATGACAATAATGTAAAAAGTTTTTGCAGTTGCCATCGTTATTTATTTACTTTTTTACTTTTTATCATATTCCGACAACATGAAATTTAGGAGCAGCTGTAATTTTTTATGCATTCTTAATTTAGAATCACAATTTAGTCGTCAATGTAAGGAGTTATTCAAATTTTTTCAACAGATTGAAAAAGATTTTGTACCTTCTTTTTAGCTATCGACAGGCTGAAATTTTAAGCTAATTTTTCTTTTCATTCATGTGCGTGAATAATTCACTCCATGACTCTTATAAAAAAATTATAATCCAGCATTCTTTCTTCACAATTGTGCCATTCACTATTTGTACAAAACTAATAATTTAAAGCAGATGAAAATTCCATTTAAAAAGTATTAATTTTATTTTAAATAAAATCATATTCATTTTTATAAATAAACAGAAAATAATTATGCCTTTCGTTGAGTATAAAATATTTTAAAACACGAGGATAAAAAAATTAAATGGTGTAGGGTATTTATTAAATTAATTTCCTTTTATTCTTTTCTCAGATTTTTTTTTGTTAAAATATAATTTTCAATATATTAACCCCATGAAATTATTTTTAGGGAGATTAATTTAACTTGGCCCTACTTATTCAGAATATATTCACATAATAAATTCAATGTTCCTAATTTCTCATGTATTTTTAAAGATATGACAATTTGGTGAAAATGATAATGGTAAAGAAAATTCATTTGTAAAGTTAATTATCATTTTTTGTAACCATAGGGAAAATATTATTTAGCTTTCCATCAAACTGTTATAATAAATGTCAGATTTAAAATGTTATAAAGCAAATTTATTGCGCATACATAATAAAATATTACGAATAAATAATATTTTAAAACTGCTACAAATATTTCACCTTTTTTTATTAATAAAATTGAGTTTACAATCACAGTTCCTCATTTTTACTTTAAGTTTTATTATCATTCTAACAAAAGAAGAAATAAAAAAAATTGCATTTTCTTCTTGTGCTCTTTGTGATTATTAAAAAAAAGTTAATGTTTATTTTTGCCCAAAACACCAGCAATTTTTTTATTTATACATTGTTTTTAATGAAATAAGTGAAATTTAGTCATAAAAAATTTATGTAATTGTACAAAATATTGAATTGCATCATTTACTAGTCAGTTTAATCCATATGTAAAATAATCATGTTCTTTCAAATGCAAAACACATTTTGACTTAATCTACTAATAGCTTTTGACATGGAAAAAAGAGGAATCAAAGAAATGTTTGTTATACACTCTGTCATTTCTTAAGATGTACTTTACTTTTCCTGATGGAATGTTCTTTGAGAACTGAGAGGCAATTTGTATTTGTAAAATATTACATAAAATTTTTTTATCAACACAAATCACATTTCACAAAATTTTAAAGTACAGTTATACGATTTCAGATTAATCCATATGGCGAACAACTTGTAGTGGCTGAGAAAAAGCAAAAACAAAAGTTATCTCGCATATACATATCATGCAAATTTATAAATTGCCTAAGAAATCATAACTGAAGCAAAAACGAAAGTTAAATCGCGTATACATATCATGTAAATATACAAATTGTCTAAGCAATCATAAGTATCCTCATCTGGAAGAATTCCGAATAAAACTTGTCTAGAAGTTTCACGTAAAAAAGGTTCTAATTTTCGGATAGGCATTCACATCTATAACAATTCTGAAAAATACAAAACATACACAGAAAAGAGTACGTTACAAAATTATATTTAAGCGAATATAAAATATAATCTCACTAGTAATGAGAAAGTGAGATCACAGGGACGAGAAAAAGAACTATAGAATAACCAACATGCTGAAATCCAATATGTTATCCACGTGACGTCACCCTGTTTTCTTTTGTAGTTCTCAAAGAATTGATGGATTGAGATGGCATGGCGATCGTCAACCAAAACCCGAAGTGAAACTTCTGTCTCCTATTTCTCTGTGTACCATCACTGCTTCAGGACTACCAATGCAAGACCTTTCAATTTAAGCCTATACTGTCGACCATAGCACTCCAGCTTCAGACTGCCAGCCTTACATAGCTGTGGAAGACGGGAAAAAAGCTTTTAATTAAGTCAGGGTAATTCTGGACGTATCTCGGTTCCTAATCGACGCATCGAGAAAATTCTTGATATTTCGGTTATTACCCATTTTGTTCTCTAAGTTGTCAAATTCATCGCCAAGTTGCCAAATTCTCTCTAAGTTTGTCGCCAAGCTCTGGGACGTCTGATGTGATGCACCTTTTAATATAGATGACTATAAAACAGTACTTCTGATAATTACATTAATTGCGCAGGGAAACTAAATTATAGGTTCGTAGCATTGCTCTCCTCATCGAGGACTAAAATCTCGGCAATCCCAGCTCCATCCAATAGCTGGCGTAGGGTTCCAACCGATATAAACAATCTTTGATCCGGAGTTGGGTGACTTCCACTCTTTTGAAGATGACATCATTCACTAAATTGGCGAAAACTAAAGATCCAAACAATCGTTCTCATTGTTCCTGATCTAACACCTCATCGACGTTTCGGATTGTACATCCAGACTTCCTTTCTCTTCTTGAAATGCAAGATGTCCTATGGAACCAAACATCGAATCGCAGCAGAATTCGCCGGAATGAATTCTTGACAGGCCGGACGATTGATCACTTTGTGTTTCCTCCATCGAACCACTGAATATCGGGATGGTTCAAAGGTGCCTTCCGAAGTCCGCCTAAAAACCAATGATTCACCCTCGTCGGCATAGCTTTCAAAGCAGTTTTTCCATCTATTCTCGGCTCATCCTCGACACTCAAGAACTCCTCGCAGCTCTCCACAGAAGATGCCCTAAAAGTAAATTTCTGCTTTGATGGAAGGTTTCCTCTGCGACGGTATGACTTGGCCGGACACACAGGAGATTCCTCGGCTCCTTTTTGCATGACATTCCTTGAAAATTCCACAGCAAGATCGGATTCTTGTGGAAAATCGTGTCCGAGACTACAAAAATCAGCGATTAAAGCTACGTAGTCTTCATCCGTAGCATTCTGTAAGGAGCTAATGAGAAGCTTGCAAATAGGCTGTCCTTTCAACCTCTAAGAGGGTTCTATTGCAAACAGGGCCGAATCAACTCCTAAATAAGTAGGCATCGAACACGGGTCATTACTACCAAACCCGTCCAAAAAGAGTTCATCTTCTCCATTTATAAACACCTTAGTATCCGATCCCACTTCAGTGAAATCCTACGGAGAAGACTTTTTCAGCACTACCATTATTTGATTGTCTCCCTGTTCATGCATCTCCTTATTAAACTATAGTTCATTCTCCAGATTGCTAAGCTCCTTTTCGGTGACACCGGTCTCCATTCGATCTTTGACCTTTTCTTCCTTCACTTGCTCTCGACATTTCCTTCCATTCCTTCTGTGATATCTTGGTCATCATCAATTTTACTACCTTTATCTTCTGAAGTTTCCTTCCACGATGAAATTTCTTTTTTCAATTCCCTCTTCATTTCCTTTTATCCGGCTATCAGTTTTTCTTGTCCGGCTCTCATTTCTCCCAAAACTTCCTCTTGTCCGGTCATCAATTATTTTTTGAAAGCAAAAAGCCGTTAGAACTTGTCATTTCTGATTCAGCAGTCGCTTTAGTCACTTTTGCTTCACCATACACTGTTATTTCACAAAGAAGTCCTAAAACATTTTCTTGGTTTTTAGTCATTATGCTTTTGAATTTCAGTATCTGGATATAAGTAAAGATAAGATTCTAGAAGGCATATTTTCGCAATTTTTTAAAAATTTTCCAATTACATGTTGCTTTGAATTAATCAATTTATTTAAACAAACTATTCTTAAAGTTTTATATAACGATTATTAAGCCACAAATTCTATAAAATAAATCTTAAATTACACGCCATGAAGAATTTATTAATGTAAAAACAAATTTAAGTTTACACTATCTTGCATTTTCTGCTTGAAGAGCAATTAGAATTTATTGTAATATTTCATGA
>JAPMOQ010000725.1:5018511-5052518 GCA_026543055.1 Argiope trifasciata
ACACACACACACACACCTGAAGTTTCTGTTCTAATTAAGCAAATCATAATTAATACAATTCCTTTAACACCAAAATGATTCCGTGTACAAACTGGTGTAGTAAGCAAAAAAACTACATAAAAAGGGGTTTTGTTATCCCAGGGATGCGTTTGTAATTTTTATTCAAATTATAACGAAATTTTGTCCAAATTAATAAGTAACTTTAAAAGGGTTTATTAAATTTAGTTCATTTCAGGTTTGTTAGTTTGAAATTTTGTATTCTATTTTTTACTCCTTCGTTTACAGAAATTTGAAATTCTGCACCGTTGTTACAAAATTCGTTCGTTGTTAATAAAAAAAATTTAATATAGCTTTCAATAATCAAATAATATATATATATTAAACAAAATATTTACTTGCAGTCTTATACATGCAATATAATTTAATACTGTATCTTTGAAATGGGTTATGATTTTTTGTGTGGATGCTCTTATTATTTTGTCAGCCGTTTTAACTAACACATTGATAATGGCATTTCATAAAAAAATGATTTTTATATTTATTGTGAATGGAATAGTTTTTCTTCCTGAATTAAAAAATAGAAGTTATATATAACATAGTTTTAGAAAGTATGTATCAAAAATTTAAATATTTTGTTATATTTGGAATTTGTAAAAAAATCAAAGAAATAGAACCACAAGAAATTTTCTGAAGAAATCCATTGGAAAATTGATATAGAGGATTTGATTTTCTTATTTTTTAGATATATTTTGAGATTTTTCCTTCTTTACTTCTGTAATTTTATATAAAATAAAGCGAGATAAATAAAACCCTGGGATGAACAAGGATTATTTCATATGCAATATGTAGCAATAGTTAAATTCAATGCGATCAAATCTATGAAGGCTAGAGAATTTTTTAAAATAATGAAATAAGTAATTATTGAATACTTTTGCATTTGAAATGAAAAGTTATGTGGCGAAGATTCATAAAGCATGCTTTAAGGCTAGAATAGGTATTAAAATATATAAATAAGGTAAAATTAATTGTTAACAATCCATTTTTCAAAGAGTTAAAGTTATATCACTGTCTAATTTTATCATTGGTCAAAAACTTTAAAATATAATCTAGGTTAAGAAATAAATGAAACAATGATTAATGTTGCTAGAACTCTCGTAAAACTTTTTATACCAATAGAAAACTTTTTATAGGTTCTTTCACTTGCGAAACTGAAAAACATTGAAATACAGATTAAGGATACAGATACGAAGACCCAATTAAGATTAAATCCATCTATTGCTTCACAGATAGATAGAACCGGAAAGATATATTTTATTTTTTCAATCCTTTATAGAAGAAAATCATTTCTTCAATCGTCTTGAAATCTTTGTCTGCGTTGTTTCTGCCTTTCATTTCTTAAGAGCAAGTTTAAATTGAAAATTGTTTTTCCAATAAGAAAGAGAAAGAAGGGAAAAAACTCCTCAAAATAAAACAATGTTCAAAATGATTATTCATTTCAAGCATTCGTTTCTGAAGTATCTAATATTTATATTTTTATTCAATAAATTATTTTATGATTTGCATGTGATGTCTGCAAAAAACATATTTCATCAGCCGCATTTCCCATTTGTTCCTTCTAACTGCACATATTTCTGCGAATTTGAATTTAGAGAATAATATGAATTGTATATTTATATCATTAGAGGAAATTGGGATAAACGAAAACAAAATCTGATTCTGTATGGAATAAATTAAAAAAAAATATTTATTTCATATAATGGAGATTTAGAATGAACGATTTCAAATGTTTGATATCTATCCAATAATTAGATTGTTATAAATCATTTGGCGAGTTATCCCCACACTTTTCTCGCTTGACTCTGTAATAAAAATGTTACTACCCACTGCATTGTATATAAAATTGTGGACACTGGGCAAGGACATGAAGACCATATTTAGATATTCATTATCATAATCCATGTATGAGAATCGCATGCTATGTGGTATAGTTTAAAAATAGGTCTAGAGAAAACTAATTGCAAATTATTGATGCTTGGCCCTAGTCTAGTATTTTTATTAAATCTGTAGTGAAATCTTAAGATGGACCTCGTATTTTTGAACCACGGTCAGATAACGAAGACCCTCTCTCCAAACTTGTAATAATAATTAAGCCTATAATTTTCCATCGCGACAGATAACATGGAAGCAGTATACAATAAGAATACCATATATAATAGATCATGTTTATTATTTTTCTTCATTCTAAAACATTAAGTTCTTGAGACATAGTTTAAGGCAAATCCAATGAAATGATGGCGAAAGAAGTAGGTGATTTAGATAGCATCATGCAAGATAAGAACGTGAAAAACATTAACAATTTCATTTATACTTAGCAAAGGCATCAATAGTTATAATAATTATTTTTAATTTTTTAATTCCTATCATTATTTGAAAGGAAGATTTATCCATTCGTAATTTGGTATAGTTAATTTGAATTCCTTTATATTGTTACGGAAATTCTTTCATCAAGTCTGTAAAGTTCACTCAATGCCCGTGCTTCACTGGACTGATCCAACTAATTCACATTCGAGCTGAGGCAGTCATTTGGCTTGAGGCAGCCAGCATCTATAGTTTTTGGAGCAGAGCAGAGAAAGTTCTGGGCAATCAAGCATATCTCGGTTCCTATTGGCTCTGCCGTGAAAACTCTAAAAATTTTTAATATATACTCCCTTTTTTGATCAAAGACGCTGAATTCATCGCCAACTTACCATATTGTCGCCAAATTTGCCACCTCACCCAATGGTCACTGATCCAGTCATCCGGCAGAGCTGATTGTAAAAGGTCTTTTCAGTAATTCAAACTGTTCTGGGAAGCAACACTGCAGATTTGTAATAGTATTCATAAAAATATTATTCATAATTTAGTTTTTTTAATTGAAATTTTTTTTGAATTTTATTATTTGAGATCAGCTTTTTAAATAGTCCTTCATATATCTATGAAGGATGCTAATAATAAGAGAGAATGTGCGATTGCCAGTGTTAATGTTGTCGTTCTCATTAAATACTAATATTAAGGAAAAAAAGTGCTGGGATTTGAGTGATAAGCATAAGTTTTATGCATTAGGGCATGTCGAATTCTTTTTGAAGTCACAGTATATTCAGCATTTACTTTTCAAATTTAAAACGTAAAAAGAAGCGCTAAAGTAAAATACATATTTCATTTCAATCTGAAAAAATTTCGCCTGCACTCTAGGATATCCCTAATGAATTTTGTGTTATTTTTCACTTGAGCAACTTACAAAATCTTAGCGCTTAAACCTTACAGTATACAAAATAAATGAACAGAAAAGTTTCAAGTTAACCTTCAAAAGGAGGGAGTAGATAAATATATATGCAGAATGCAACTCAAATATAAGAAGTAAAAGCAATTTAAAATTGAAAGAATCCGAGGGAAATGAAAATCTTCTAAAAATTCAATTTTCACTCAATGCGAATAGTTGTGAAATATAAATAAGAAAAATGCAACTAAGTTACAACCGTGTTACAAAGAAAAGACTGATAATTCTTTTCAAAATCCTCAAAGTTGGTTGCTATTTTTTAGTTTAAGAATTTGCAGCAAAAGCAATTTTTTCCGCAAAACCCCTCGAAAAATGAAATTGCATTTCAGATAGTATGAAAGTTTTTTGGGGGCATTTTATACGGCTGATCCTATTTTATATATTTTCTTCTTTAAAATCAATTAAATTTCAAAGCCAGGTAGTATCATAGGTATCATTTGTCTAAATTCAATTCTTTTCAAGTCACTTTTTCTCTGTGTTCCTAATTGGATATTCTTTATGCTTTTTTTAAATGCAATTTATTAGTATCGTTTTGTTATTTGAAAGTTACCAAACACTGCAGGTAAAGTTGTAAGATTTATAAGTATTTGCTATTTGCCTATTTTAAAGATAAAATATTTGTTTTATGTCTTGTAATAATGATTTTAGTAGTCTCTAATATATTTGATTAGGTAATTCACTTTTTATAAACATTAGCAATTCCTCGATTTTTTTAAAAATTTAGTTATATTAAGGGCCCGTTTTAAACCAGCATTAGGGCCATTGGGGGATAAACCTGGTAATTTTGAATTTTTGTGAGGTAACATGAACACCTGAGCTAGCACCCATTCTGCAAACTTCTACACCACTCCAACGGAAGGATGTTTGGCCGAGACGAATTTAATTTGCCTCAGACTCATTTACACTGTGATTCTTCCGTGGAATCGTGCCTCGAACCTGCAACATTCCGGTTACGAAACCGAGACTTTACCAACTGGCCATCGCGACCCTTGTAAATTTTCAGAAATTAAAACGATGAACTTCAACTTTAATTTTAATCTTTCGTACATACATTCAGCTTTTGATTAGCGCTTTACGACCTTTTGGATCTAGATCAAAGTCTATTTTTGTTTAGAAAAAACATTCTATAAGATATCAACAAGATAATATTAACTTTTAATTTTTGTAATGTTCTTTCAGGTATGAATGATATCAAAAAATTATCTGAAAATATATCCTTTAGAAATCGTGAAGCTCAATATTTAAATCTGAAAGAATTGAAAAGCTTTTGTTTGTAAAGTTTTGTGCCTAGCTTCAATGAATGAATTTCTTTCAATTTAATGTTCCATTCTTCTTCGTCACACAATGATAAATAACTATAAATATATTGCAGCTAATATTTCTTTTCGTTATTTTGAGATAAATAATGAATTTAATTAGATGTGGTAAATCAAAGATTTTTCCTGCAGGCAACGTATTTTAATATTATGGGAGAGCAATTTCGGATCTTTCATAAATTTGGATAATGCTCAGACAACGCAAACTGCATAAGTTTACTTTCAATTAGTTTGGCTGCCAGTTAAGTTTTTATTTTAAAACCACATGGCCATGTTCACTATGAAGCATTTGCTCATTCAGAGTTCCAAACGATATTTATTTTTTTCTTTTTGAAAGCGATGTTATTCAGTTTTTTTCAGCGTTTCAGTTTTTTTTTTTTTTTACACCAGACATAAATTAGTTATAACCATTTATTTTCTTTAAAATGTATTAAATAAAAAGGAATTAACACTAGTCCAAAAGAATACTTTTTCTAGAATTTTAAAAAATCTTTTAGAAAGGTATTTTCGAAAATTCACCATCGCCCTCCAGGGATTTTTAAAGGAAAATTTCTTGTCGAATTCACAATTCTACACTGTAGAAAAACTTCTTTAGATTTTTCACGGCACTGTGAAGCAGTTGATAAAATATATTTCTGTCACCTGACATGTGAATGGAATTTCTTTGCAATATATTCTATTATTTTTGGAAGTAAAACTATTTTCATCCGTGTGAAAAAATTAAATATTAAAATATGTCACAACAATGTAGAAAAAAATTCTAAATGCAAGATAATTTCTAAACTATGGAGTAATTATTAAAAACCCATTTTGATCCAAAAAAATAAAGAAAATTTGATTCTAGAAACCTTTGTTTTTCTGTATAGGAACTTTGTCTTTTAACTATGTGAATTGTTATAGAAAATCTACCAGGTGTGCATAAGGTGAGAAGTGGAATAAGCTTGAGAAAGGATAGCGAGGTTTTATTTCACAAGGAAGCTAGAACACTCAGATGGCAAAAGAAAACCACGTCGTAAGCAAATTGGATATTTAAAAAATTTAAGGCGCTCAAGAGAATATCAAATAGTTAATTAAATAGCAGTGCCGTAAAACAATTCTCGGAAAAAAACAACAATAAAATCTTGTTCCCAAATCAACATTTCAAAAAGAAAATTAACTCAATTAATCCCAAATGTGCTCTGCCTCACTTTATATAAGTTATCCCATATGACAAAGAATATCCTAGAATAAGGACTGAATACCTAATCTCAAAAGATATACCACATTAATTTTTGTATTTTCAAGAATCTGCCTTTCTATGCCAATTTCACAAAATTTATAGCGAATTCGTCAAATGATCTCCACCAACATCAGGTGTCATTTATTAAAATGTATGTGAAATCTCTCTTAACGGTACTTATTGCTTAATGAACTGCTTTTCACAGGATTATAACAACATACTCAATTTCTTTTGTTTTATAACATTTCTTAAAATATATATACAATTTAATTTGAAATAAATAATAAAAATTATTTAACAACGATAACTATGCAAAATGATCTGAGGTTAAAAATAAACAACAATGAGGCGGTTTAAAGTGCAATTAAAATCTGCTAAGAATTTGTCAATAAATTTTGTCTTATTTTGTTTCTAAGTTTTCAGATAAATGTTATAATTAATATGATGTACCGAAGGTCTTAGAATGTAGTAACGCTGGACAAAACTAGATAAGACTATAGAAAACACAAGTAATTGATTTTTTTAGATCGAATAAAATTTAAAATAGTATCGAGAACAAAAGACGCCTTTACAAATGCAGTGTATTAAGAGCACTTATACATAAAAACAACTAATGTAGTTAAAATGCATTTAGATTATTCATTGCTATTTTCTTATACACTGAAGTGACAAAAGTCATAGGATAGCAATATGCAAATATACAGATGGCAGTAGTTTCGCAGCGATAAAGTATAAATGCGCAGTTCGTTTTCCAGAGCTTTCATTTGTGTTCAAGTTATTCATGTGAACAGGGTTTTCGTGATTTATGGCGGCACGACGAGAATTAACAGACTTTGAACGTGGAATGTTAGTTGGAACTAGTCGCATGTGTCATTCCATTGCGGATATCTTTAGTGAATTTAACATTCCGAGATCCACAGTATTAAGAGTGTACCGAGAGTATGAAATTTCAGGCGACACATCTTATCATGGACAGCACAGTGGGCCACCACCTGCACTTAAGGACCGAGACCGCCGACGTCTGTGTAGAATGGTCAATGTTAATAGACACGCAACACTTCATCAAATAACTGCAGGAATCAATGTGGGGCGTACGAGGGACGTGTCCGATAGGATTGTGTGGCGAAATTTGTCTTCCTTGGACTATGACAGCAGAAGACCGACTCGAGTGCCTTTACTGACAGCACGACATCGTCTGCAGCGACTCTCCTGGGCTCGTGAGCATATCGACTGGTCCCTAGACCAGTGGAAAATCGTGGCGCGGTCAGATGAGTCACGATTTCAGTTGTTACGAGCTGATGGTAGAGTTCGAGTGTGGTGCAGACCCCACGACCCCAAACTGTCAGCAAGGCACTGTTCAAGCTGGTGGTGGCTGCATAATGGTGTGGGCTGTTTTTACATGGCATGGACTCGGTCCTCTGGTGCAACTGAACCGATCATTGACTGGAAATGGTTATGTTCAGCTGCTTGCAGATCACTTGCAGCCATTCATGGACTTCACGTACCCACACAACGATGGGATTTTTATGGATGACAATGCGCCATGTCACCGGGCCAGAACTGTTCGCGATTGGTTTGAAGAACATTCCGGACAATTCCAGCGCATGATATGGCCACCTAGATCGCCCGATATGAATCCCATCGAGCATTTATGGGACATCATCGAAAGATTCGTTCGTGCCCAAACTCCTGCACCATCCACACTTTCACAATAATGGACGTCTATACAGACAGCATGGCTCAATATTCCTGCAGAGGACTTCCAACGACTTGTGGACTCCATGACACGTCGAGTTGTTGCACTTTGCTGGGCAAAAGGAGGACCGACACGATATTAACAGTCATCCCATGACTTTTGTCACTTCAGTGTATGCTACGAAATTCTAATTTTATTGAAAAAATAATGTAAAGCTGAAAAGCGATAAGAATTTGATGTTTTCAGTGTTCCATTTCTTTTGAATTATATATATTAATAAATACGATAACTTAAAATTGTAATTAATTGGAGGGTTGGAATTTTATGCGCATCCTCAAAACCACGCTGATACATTACAGATTATATTTTGAAAGAAATTCTTCAATAGAAAGTAAGTTTGTCCATCCATGCGTGCTGCAGTGAACACCATAACTGAAAAATTTAATGAATAGATAAGCGAAATTTAATACATAGTGTAATTACCAGATTTAAGTATATGTTTTAAATTGTGAACAAAAAAAAATTTAAAGATCTAATTGTCTGTCAGCTTGTCTGTTCTAGAATTTGCGAATGTAAAAATTCAAAACTGCTGCAAAATAGATCGATAAAATTCAATTTGTGGTCTATAAAATTCATCATTATTTTTATAAAATAGTCTGCTTTTTTATGAAATAGGGCATCAAATTTTATTATACAGAATTGATATGTTAAATTATTATAAGAATTTATCATTTTATTATTGCACACCAATACTTGGAGGCATCTCACCTTTGAAAATGAGAAATTTTCAGTAGAGTTATTGGCTTTTGCCGCCCTGTTGAGTTCAGAAATGTTGTGAAGTTGCTTATCTCCTACCCATAATAAGACGTGACTTCGTCAGAAAAGGTTCTGCTGTGGCTGTTGTTGGCTCTTAGGACTTAACCGTATTCTCCATTTGTGGTTTTGACAGTATTCCTGTTATTTAAAAGACCCTTACACTTTTATATGAATGGGAATAGCTCATTTATGAGTATTGTGTATAGTATTTTAAAATGTATTTTCATTAAAAATTACAAGAATTTTCTTGAAATTAAGTTTTTGGTAATAACATCAAAATTCTGCCAGTGCCAAGGGAAAAAATCTGTTAAAAACTCTTGATATTTTTATCGAAAAGTGTAGAGTTTTGGTTATGCAGTCAAGATGTATTGTTGAAAGATTGTTTTAAATTGAAGAATTTGTTAAAATTTAATAAAAGTTATACAATTATGCTTATTATGCTTGTGTAAGTTAGCAGGAAAGCTATGTCAAACCTAATAGTTTCAGGTGAAAAAAAACATCTATTTACATTATATTGCATTCATAATTAAGTTGGTTCATACGATTTAAAATATCTGTAAATTAAAAACTATTTAAGAAAATAAGGTGAAAATTGCTGGTAGAGCAAATATATTTTGTAAGTTAAACAATCTATAATAGCTGTATATTCAGAAAGGTTTATATTCTAAATAAAGTTTAGTTAGTATAGATGGCAAAAAACTTTAAAATAAATATAAAATAAAATATGATTCGATATCTAACAATAAAGAAAGTATTCAAAAATCTAAGAGTGCACAAATGCTTTCAGAAACTTAGAAGTATAAAATATTCCTTAAAACAGATTGTTAAACTGGTAGTTCTTAAAATGCATTTTCTTATCGTTTGTTGCTTAAATAATAGTATGAAAAAATACACTTTGCTTCCATGCTTGGTAAAGTTTACTTTAAATGCCTTGGTTCGGTAATAGGAATAGAAAACAAAACTAAAGATTCTCTAATTATTTAAAAATTGGGAGGAATTTCGATTTATTTTTTTATGTAGCTCTTATTAAGGAGCACATTTTTCCCACTGCGTAGATTTTTCGAAAGAAGGGAAAAAACTTTTAGTCCAAATTTTCTCTCTATCAGTGTATAAGCATATGTGTTAATGCATTAAATCTATGAATATCTTTGATCTAGGATACAAAAAGGCATAATTTGCATTTTGTGGAAAGTAATCAGATGCCTGGTGGGAAAGTTGGGAGATAATGAATGCATTTTATAGGGAAAAAATGTAAGGAAATAATATCAATCATGAGCTAGGTGAAAATAAGTTATTTTTGTTTTTAAGCAATTAATTTCTGGCATCAGTTAGAATTTTAAGAGATTACCTTCGGTTTTTTTCAGTATGATGATAAAATTAGTTGTATTTAAAAATTATAATATTCTTCATTTCCAGATGGATGAATATCAGCTATAAAGTTGCTAATATATTTTTATACTGATATGAATCTATTGATTATACCTTAATTGATTTTATTGAATGCAATAATAATAAAATATGGAAAAACATGTTTAAGTACTTGCTGACTATCAAATTTTATTTAATATTACACGTTATAGTAAAAAAACAACTAAAAATTATTTGCTAAAATCAATTCATTATTGCTTTTTATAAACAATCTATTATTCATTTTATTAATCAAAATCATTAAAAACTTGATTAATTAAAAATATATCGTCAAAAGAAATAATTCCTTATGTAATATATATTTGACGAATCTGTAATGTTGGGTCAACGTAGGATAGAACATTTCATGATCATCTCTTTTCGATGCTGATGGAATCAGTGACATCCTTGTCTAGAATTATTTTGCAATAAAATGGATGATGAATCTTAAAAATTGTTGGCTATTGAACTAATAGGAGCTGACATAGGCTTGACTACCCGAGAACATTCGCCCTACTCTGGAACTAAAAAAGACCCGCAATCCAAGATGAAGTCTATCGAGTAGTAATATTGGTCGTATAATGAACCAACAGCAAATTAGTTGGACCAGTCCAACGAAGAACAAGCGTTATATGGAGCTCAAGCGGTTAATGAATTCAGCTGTGTATTGAATCTTGGAGTTTATTTTAGAGGCAGCGTTGAGTCGTTTGTGGAGTAGCCAGTCTTAAAGTAGTTAGTCGTCAGTTAAATACAAATAAAGCGATGAGCGAGTGGAGAATTGCAGGTGTTTGGAGAGATCGTAGAGAGTAGGGCGAATCAGCGAGAGCGTAGTATATCTGTTGCTGAATACTGTCTGGGAGCTTTGTGCGCTGTGGTTATTGTTTGCTACCGATTACTACTTGTGCGCTGCAGTTTGTTCTAAGTGTGCTGCTGTGTGTTGCTTGTATACATCTCGCCTGTGCTTTGTTGTCTGTGTATTCCTGTTTTCGTGTTAATAAACGTCTTTATTTGATTCTGAGACCTGCTGATTATTCTACACTTTCATTTACTACCAAGCAAACCTTCTGTGACGTTTTTTATCTGTCTATAACAATATGGGTCAATACTCTGTATCTAGTTTATGCATATGCATCAATTGCTTTAACAAGGAAATAATTAAGCCATGAAAATCACAATTTTGAACTCCTATGAGATTGATCACTATGCAGCGCAACTGTCTTTAGGAGCTCTAGTTTTTGAAAGAAGCCATGACTCTTACGTAAATTCAAGAAATAACGTATTATGATTGCTTTGGTGAGATCCAGCTAGTCTAATAATTGATTTTTCCTTGTAAATCTGTTATTATTTTTATTGGCTGACTTTTGTTTCTTTAAAAGGTGGTTTTCATCAATAGCCTAAGAGTTGAATCTTATGAAAAAATTATCCCATTAATGTCTTCAACTATTTCGATACAAAACCACATGCTTCTGAAACCTTACAATTATTTATTAATGCATTTATATTACAATCGAGATATTTTAATTACGTTTAAGAGGTATTAGAGCCTAGTAACTTTTTGTTTACTCTAAGATTGAACAGTACATAACTTTTGAAACTTTTGATCCGACTGCTGAACAAATAATATTTTTGGAATTGACAAAAGGAGAGGACATCACTCGATTAAAAATAATGCCAGGCTACTTTTTTTAAAAAAAATTAGTAACTTAACAAAACAAATTTTAAAATTTACAGAAAAGGATTTTAGGTGTCTACCGAAAGTTTGTAATCTCATACTTTTCATCTACAACATCAAGATGCACTTTCAGTTTTCCTAAAATTTAATAGTTCCAAGTTTAGCTCCTTTTGTGAATTACTGTTTTAAATATCTAGTAAACCAATTTTGGTACATCAGAAAAATTTCATTTTGAGTGTAAAAAAAAGGCAGGAAGCCTTTTCCTTTGATTTTGTAGAAGAAATGCAAGAACTTGAAGATTTACGTGTATTAAAAGTAGAACTTGCGTTTCCTATTTCACATTTCTTGTTCGAAATCTCACTTTCACTTTTGACTCGGATCGTGCAAAGATTGCAAATACCAAATGTGAGTATTTGAAATGTGTTTCTGTGGGAAAAAATGGGTTTTACTTTATTCCAACTTTAGATTCTATTTCAGCTCCTAATACTTAAAAATATATTTCGTTTCTTTCTTTCTGTAAAATTTCTTTTCATTTTATTGAATTATTAAAGAAGGAAGTTTTTTATTATGCATAAATGTTTTTCTGATCAACTATAAAAATTTGCTTCTATGATTTATGCAGCATTATTAGAATATGTCCGAATTTATTTCATATTTGTCAAATAAACCTATACGTATTTATATTTCTATGTACTTGTTCTAACAGAGATAGACATCGCAATAAAAAAATTTCAAACAATCTCAAAAATGTGGATAAATTATTTATTTGAATCCATATTTATTCAATCATATATACTGAATGTATGTATTTTTGTCAGTTATTTTTTAATTTAAATTTTATTCCGATTTTGGAGATGATTGTATAAAAAATATTTCTTAGATTTTTAAGAAAGCATTTTACTTGAAATTCATAATACATTTTACAAGAAATCCTAATATAAATGTCTCTAAAATAACCAAAACTTATTTTCTTCTTCATTAAAATGTATAATTTTAATAATTCAATTATATGCCATTATTTAGCAATAATAGAATAAAGGGTGATAACCAATGAAATGTTTTTATACAATCCATAAATTTATTTCATTTAGAACTAAATTAAATCTTCTGAATTATTCGCAAAATGAATGAAGCAACGATTCATCTAAATGATACATCTCTCAAATTACACCCAAAATTTGCCTTGGCCAACATGATTGAATTGGAAAGACATTTTTTGTCACCATTCATGACCAATTTCCCTTATTTTTCAAAACTGAAGAATAAGTTGTTGGTACCCTCTACCGGAGGGGTAGTACTGTAACAGGTGATTTTCCTTAAGACTCAAACTTAGTTTTCTCAAATACTGCCGCTGGGGTCCAGTCATTCATTTTTTCTCAGCATGCCTTCAAGGGGTATCAGAGCATCTTTTTACGGCATAAGAATTGATGCGACTGTAAGGATGACTTTATGATGGCCTGCAATGTGACCTTAATCAACTCTTTCAGAACCTAGAACTATATTGCCGAGCAACACGGTGAGAAAAGAAATTTGTCCAAATTTGTAACAAGAAATCTAATGCAGTTTTTTCAGGACAAAGGAGATCTCTTTTTCCATGTCTGGGTTTAAAAAAAATCCTCCTCTCTCTCCCATATCTCTCATTCTCTTAAATGTTCACAGATATTACCAATCAAGTATTTTCTAAATTTTTCATTACATAATACGATTTTTATTCACACAAGCTCTTTTGCATTATACAGTCTATATTGTGAGACAGCACTTCGAATGTAACATCCTCTTTTAATCTTTTAATAAATTTTTCCGCTTATACTAATAAAATAGAGATACTCTTCAGGTTTCATCATATGAATATGTTACTGTTAATGTCCTGAAACTGAACATTCACCAGTGAATATCAGCATACACTAAATTTCTCGATGAAAGATCGAATATTTTATAGTATTCTTATATATTCGAAACTATCACCGGTGTATGTCGACAATTAACATGCTTTGGTGTAAATCGAAACGAGACTCTGATGTCCACGCAGAAGCGACACCACTGTGCGAATAGAAGTCCCTGATGTCGACCATAATCGTACAAATGCCCAAAATGTGTTAGTGATTGTTGTTGGAATAGAATACTCCAACTTTTATAAATTAGCAAACAAAAATAGTACCCTCAAGCAGCTTTATATCCCCAATCAGATTGTAATTGGTAAAGAAGCCGCAGCAGCTACTTCAAAGAAAAAAACTGCAAGACTATACATACTGTCACTTCGAAAGAAATGTTCAAGACTAAATACAATTGTAAAATCTAGGGAATTTTGTGCAATTCAAAGAGCCATAACACTTTAAATTGTTGTAACAACTAAGATAGTATAGGGTCGATCACATAATTAAGTTTAATAATGAAATTTTATCTTTAATAGTTTCATTACAATAATTTTATTAGCTTCAAGCTTAAAAGCTTAATTATAATAGATTTAATTACTATATATTTCTCCTATTCTGACATATATCACATATAATAAGTTTTAATAATAAAGTATGATTTAAAAACGTAATAATTTTTTTTCAACATTCACCATCAGTGCATGGTAATTGTCTCCATACATCAGTGATAGTCCGAATATATAAGAATATAATAAAATATTCGGTCTTTCACTGTGTTAGTTTAGTTTAGTTATATTAACGTCACGTTTTGAAGCAACACTACGAATCTCGTAATTTTGAATCGTGGTCTGATGACGTGGACGATACCTGAGCTGGAACTCCCCTCTCCAAACTTCCCCTCCAGCGGGAGGAAGTTTGGTCTGGTCGGATTTAACGTGTACCAGATCTGCTTACATGACGATCCTTCGGTGGAATCGGGCTTCGAACCTGCAGCCTTCCAGTTCCGAAGTCGTGACAATACCACCAGGCCACCGCGATCCTAGGTATTTCACCGAGATACTTGGTATATGTTAATATTCAGCGGCGAATATCGGCATTCTCCAGATTTCTATCTTTCATGGTAACAAATACATATAGAGCAAATCATGCTCAAATTTAGAATGCAGTGAATGGAATCAAACGATGAGTGTTTATTTCTTGAATATCTTCTAGAAATAGATATAGAGGATATCATCAGAGATTACAGATAAAGGACATCATCTCAAATGCACATGAAATAGTGTGCATCATGACACTTTACTGTATACTGAAGGGAACCGAATAATTAATGTGTTTATGTTTTTAGATTATTGGTTTCTATCCACATGAGGAAATTGGACTTGTTGAAGGATTTGAATCAAAGTACAACATATACGTTCTGGTGTTAAAATCATATGTTAAATTTCACCTTTTTAGATTGCTGTACTTTTGAATTATCGTATTCAATGTGAAAGTACTGGAGGACTGACTGATTTTCGTACAAGAATAACTTTCGAAATTTGAAAAAGAAAAAATCTAACCATTTTACGTAAATACAAAATTTAGTTTTCTTACTTCAAAGTGCTTTTGGTTTTGCATTCATAGAAAAACATACAAGATCGCCACCAAAAAAAGTTTTTTTAAACTCTGGGAAGAATACAAACTGTAGATTTATGAAATTTTCGAGACCAGATTTTTTTTTACTATTCTATCACTTTTTAAATGTACATTTCGTATTAAAAAATACAAGCGATTTCGCTTAGCTGTCATTAATTAAAATACAATAAAAAAGAAAATATTTTTTTAAAAAAGAGTATTGGGAGATATATGTATAAAAGCTGAATAATTTAAAATTTAGTATACGAATAAAATCCCTTACCACACAGAAAAAATAAACTGTTGCTCTAATTAAGATTCTTTTAAATGAATAAATGCATGATGCTGAATCAAATACTCCGAAGAATTTTTTTCAAAAAAACTAGAGCAATTTTTTTTAAAGAAATGCTTGCAAAACTGAATTTTATTTTTTATTGTTTACTTTTGAGAATAGTTTCGCTATCAACAGACCGTGAATTCTTTTCGGATAAGAAAAGAAATGAAACGATAAAATCGACTGTTTTTAATTAAAACGAATAATCTGCTTACAACAGTACATTCAAGTTTAGTTTTTCGAATAAAATTACTTCTTTATCCATGCACAAATTCAGAAATAATTTAAAAATTTGTGACAATTATAAGTTTCTAATGACGAGCTTATGATCTTGTATAGGAAGTAAGAAAATGAAGAATTTCTTATTTTTATCATGAATGAAAAGTTCTTAACTTTTTTTTCTATAGTTGTCAACTTTTGATACCAAAGTCATGCCAAAATTATGTTGCAAATTATATTAAATGCATACAAATTAATTAAATTAAATTATAATCCTAGTTTCCATACAATTTGTAGATAATTTGATGTTTGATATATATGAATGTGAGTTATTCTCTATTGAAAAAGTCGATTAGTTTATTGACAGCACGGACAAAGAGTACAAGAAGAGCTCTGTTGTAAAAATAAACAATAGAAAAAAGTAATACATTTAAGTATTAACACTTGGAAAATAAATTCTTTTTTCTAACAATCTTTATCCTGATTATGTGTGGATTTAGTTTTGATTAGACTTTAGACATAACTTTACAAGGGAATATTATTTCGATAATTGTTAATATGTGAGCTAATTAATTATATGTACAATCATTTGAACTGACGCAACATTCTATTCGATGCAGACGATTTTTAAACCGCACAAATTTATTTTGCTTTCCTTTCTTTATTCAGTAGGAATATTTACACATTATTTCAGTTAGATTCAAAATAACATGAAAATACGATTAGGATCCTAAGAAATATTCATGTAGGCAGAAAAGTTTACTGCCATTTTTACAATTAAATTTTAAATCTTTTCATTCACTATTATTTATCAAATATCTCTCTTGAAAATGTAGATGCATAGTTGATTAATATTTTTAAACTTCCTTTTTGATAACTAATTTCTTTTAGTTATTTGCAATGCTATAATCAAATGCTTTGTTAAATTTTGTTGATGTAATATATTTATAGATTTATGAATAAAAGAAACTGAGTTTTGATTTCTTAATTTTTTTTCATATTTTATAATTAAAAAATACTCAATCAATTTCCTGTTGCCTTTTCATTAGAAACTTCAGTTTTTAAAGTTAAATGAATAAGACGAATTTAATGAAAAATGTTTTTTAAAATATTTCTTTTGACTTATAAATGGAATTCCAGAAATTGAGTTTAAAAATTGATGATATAAATTAATATCTTTTCCTAAAATAAAAACAAATTTTTCTGTCAGGATTGACTGTTATTTCATTAACAGTGATTGATTTATAATCTTTCGTAAATGAAACTGATAGGAAGAAGCGCTGTTAATTAATTTTTTTCTAGCTCTGCTCTGATAGACAACTACTTTTCGTAAAAATTTTTATACTCATTTTTAATTACTTTTTAAAATTATACATATATAATTTTAAAAAACATTGTTAGATTAAAAAAAAGATATTTTCATTGTGCGTCCCTTACCCAAAATTTTTTATTTTATTTTTTAGTTCGAAAAATGTTTTTGATGATTTCGGCATTCCCCAAACCCAAACCGTTACTAATAACGGAGTTTTAATAAAAGTGGACAAATACGAACTTATACATTCCTGATTAGTTTCTACCACTTTAACTGTGACGATTTTTCATTTCATTTTAAAATTCCTATAGGGTAAAAAGATGTGCAAATGCTGATTGCATTAGAAAAAACACTTTTGTAAATGCAAAAAAATGTAAAATTATTTCCTGTTTTTATTTTTTATTTCTAGCCTTGTCTCAATAATTCATTGTCAAAAGTCCTAATAATAGCAATAATCACCTCTAATTCAGTCAAAAATACCTCAAATCCATCATCACAGGTTTGAAATGAAATGCAATTAAATTGCATAATTAAATGATTATTATAATATGAAATTGGTAAATTAAAATGTGTAAAAACTGTATTATCACAAAGAAAAAAATTGCGCAAAATTTCAAACTTCTTATCTAACACATCAGGAAATAACTGATTAGTATCATGTTAATGAATAGTATTACATACAAGTTTGCTTTTTTTGTTTATAAACATCAAAAATGAATAAAAATAAAAAGTCAGGAAAAAGAAGGCAAAAAAGCAAGCAATAGAGTTGAAAAATTCATTACTTTCTTAAAATTATTCTGCAAATAGATGTTTATGTCCACTACATTTTTCATAAATCAGTCAATCATCATCCTTCGAGTAGCATTGTTAAAAGTCTGTTAGAAAATTTGAATTCATCCTTGTTAATAATCATGTAGATTTTTTTAAAAACAATTAATAACCATCAGTAATAAAAAGTTATAATATAGAAAAAATCTATTCAAATATAGAAAAAAATTGTTATTATAATAACTCATACGGAAATTGTGTAAGGAAAAATTGAAGTTTTTTTTTGTTTAATCTCAGCTTAGTTTTTAAAATGCATATTCAATGATTTTGAAATCTTGCACTAGATAGCAGTCAAATCTATACTTGTTTCATTTGCAATTCAGAACGTGTTTTTTTTGTTGTTATTTATAATACCAAAGGATTAATTTTTTAATTTATGTTTGAATGTTTTTTTAGCGATTGTGAGATTGCCTATAAATTCTTTGACGTGTTTTTCTTCTACCAAGAAGTGTAAACATTGCAAGTCATGATTATGAAAACATTCTGGTTTGTTTTGTAATTCTCAATCTGGCAACTCTCTTTCAGATATGATTTTTCATTTTTAATGATGAGCCATTCGAAATAAGAATAATATTATCCTCAGGAGGTGAATATTTTTTTTGCTGTTTTGTCAGAGAATTGCTGTTGTTTATTTCATTAAATAGCTCAAAACAGAAGAAAAAGCTCAAAAGCAGCAGAATTTCTTTTTTGCCTGAACGCACTATTTGAAATGAATTGTATACATTTTACAACAAAAAAATTTACAGAAATTGGCTCAAGGTTACTGAAACGGAATCAATTAACATACAATGGGTAAAGTTTCAAATTTTTATAAATTATTATACACGATTTGATTCCTAATATGTAAATGGCTTTTTTATTTTTATTGAAAGACTTTATCTCTCTTAAAACAGTAGTAAAGTTTTATAGTTCAGTATTTCGTTTTGAATAACGCTTACATTTATGACTGATGAAATTGTGACTGAAGGTGTTTGATTTGTGACATTGAAACGACGATTAATCGATAATTTTATTTATGCATAACTTTCGCAATTTTTATTTTCCTAAAATAAAAATATCTTTTATGGAAATTTGTATTTAATTCACTAGGGAATGCAATAAATTGAGTAGGAACCGTGCTAAGTTCTATAAAATTGACTTTGACAATCATATTTAAATACTGCAATATTATTATTTTTTATTTTTAAAAAACTATAAGGCATTTTGTAATATTTTACACTTAAATCTGAATTAAATTAGACCTAAAAAACCATATTTGCATATAAGCACTGATTATAGGCATTTTTATAAATTAACTAAATGATAAAAATATATAAATAAATTTTTAAACATAATCAATTTCATTTTTAAATTATTTATAATTGTTACATTTCTTCATCAGAAGTAAATTGATAGTTTTTTTTTGTCAAACATTAAGATAATATAAAATTTATATGGGCAGAATGATATCTAAGTTTAGAACTGATTCAATGATAAAACTAATTAAAAGCACGAGGAACAGCTTTGACATCGTGCTGCTTATCCCGCAATTTCCGCGGATTAGTAATCAGTCCATTTTCTATTGCATCCCAAGTTTTTTGCCAATTTATTTTATGACTGCAGATTTCTATTACATTATTTTATTATTGTGTATTATATAGTATCAGTTCAATTTTTTTAAAAATTATTTGCAAATGTTGCATCTAAATAGTACTTTCAAAAAAACGATGCAGTCAGAAGATTAAGTATCATGGGTGTCTTCAGATTTCTTCTTGTAATTGCATAAAATATCTCAGAAAATTGTTTATCTAAATTATATGATTTAATAAATTTGCTGATCAAATTTTTAAGCATTCCGTCTGATTAGTCTATAAAGCAATTTTAAAGGAGTTGTTGGAAACCTTTGTAAAGCCATAAAAATATAAAAACATAAATTTCTTGAAAGTTCTCTCTAGAAAATATATGAATAATAAAACAATTCCTAAATTTGTCTTCAACTACCTTTCAAAGAACAATAAAGCTAGGCCTCTTCATTTATCTGCTTTGTACAACGTAAATCATCTTTCATTTCTATTTGTAGATAGATTAATAGTACCAATATTGTTTAGACTTTATATCTGTATGGTTATCTACATATATCTGCATATATACTCTTATATTATCATGTGAGAATATGACCCTGTTTTCATTAGGAGGTTTCATAGCTCTAAATCTCGTAGGCAATGAATAAAGTATAAATAACAATATTCATCAATATCTTTTTATCGCATATATTTTTAACACTTTACCAGAATAATATTAATTATATTATTATTATTAATTATATTATTAATATTATTACCTATTATAATTACCAGTATAATAGACTATTTTGAAAGCAGGTGCTTTTTTAAAAGGTTGACCTGCATTTACCAGTCTTCTTCCTACATTACCATGTTTCTTTGACAGTAGGTGCGTTTTTTAAAAAAATGGCTTAGAACTATGACACTATTATCACGAAACGCGTTTTTTTTTTCGGGGAAAATTAAATAATTTGATTTTTATAATGCGTTCAAAAAGCTCTAGCGTTTAATAACAATTTTGATAAAAATATTTTCTTTTTCCCTCAATGGGGAAATATTACTTCATTCATTCTTAAGTAGGTAACATTAAAGGATTTAGCTCCTTTAATAAAATTAATCCATTATGAAATTGTTTTATGATCTCAGAAATTAGAAAAAAGCTGTTTGTTTTTATAAAAATACTGTATAAATTAATATGTTTAATAATGTATTAGTTAATATTTTATCATTTGGAAATAGCATATTATATATATATATAGAGAGAGAGAGGTGTTGGATAGAGACCGATAAAGAAGTCACGTCATTGTTTCAAACCGGTTTAAGTTGGTTAATGACTTAAATTAATTAAGACACATAATGACTTAAAAATAATATTCTCATATGATAACTTGAAATTTGCGATTGTAGCTTCCATTTTTGCTTTTTATAATATTTATATTTTTGTACAATGTTGCCGAATTCCCCAACTGATATAGCAAAATAAGAAAAACATTCAGATTGAAAAATGTCTAAATGTCTAAACCTATTTATATGTATTTTTATATGTGTATTCTGAATATGTATTTTTTTGTATATTTCAAATGACAATGTAGAGAAGCACAACTTTTTTTCATGTGAAACAAATTGAAAGTTAAATACAGGTATTATTTTATTTTATTTTTATTTGGTCAAGGTTTTTAACAGTATTATTTCATTTTCGTTAGCATGGGAGCAAATTTGTTCTACTTTTTGTTCACATTTATGCATTTTTTTAAAAATATTTCTTTGCATTTGGGCTTGTGCTAAATTTAAAATTTGTTCTACTGTCAATTGTGTACTGACTTGCTTTTGTAACCCTTGTGGTATAGTTGTCACACAGGGAGTTTATTCACAGACGATTTTAAAAAAAGTTTTGAAGGATCATCTGCTTCTCACTCCTCCCTAGTTTCAGGATGATCTCAAAGCAGTAGTACACTAAAACTTACTTTGCATGCAAATGCCAATTTTTATTTTATATGAAAGCCCGAGATTCTTAAATATGTCATAAATTCTTGATTGACCCATCACAATCCTTTTCGACGTCATGCAGAAAAATAAAATTTTATTAGTGTCGTGGCATCATCAAATGGATAGCAATCCCCAATTTATTTCCCCATTGTTAGGCATGTGGCTCTGTATAACTAGGTAAGAGGCTTTTCTTTATTATGCAAGCATAACTTATATAATGTATATTTTTTGTGGTAAAATCTAAACTCTTAATTTAGTTTGAACGATTAAGTTAATGGTATAATTATGGCAGGAAACAACGGAATGACAAAAATGGCTAATTATAGAATAAAATTTTAAAATAAGAATGCAAATTGCTTATAATTTAAATAATATATAAAATATGAGATCTTTCTTAATTGAATGGATCGTATAATAACAATAAAATCTAACCTTTATATATTATCCCTTTAAACGTATTATATTAATATATAGTACATTAACCCTTTCGTCATTCTCTCCTGTCTGTGAAAATTTTCTGTTTTTTGCCGCATTAAAACCAAAAAAAAATAAAAATAAATAAATAAAAACTCCAAAAAGGAAACATTTACAAAGCATTTTAAAAGTTTCAAAATATTAAAATGCAGAAGAGCGCTTGAAGCATGTTACGGTAGTATTGCAGAAGCTAAAAATGCGTTAAAAGAGCGACGAAGAGGTTAAGAGCTTTAAAATGTTTATTCTTGTTATTAATGAACATACAAAATATTTGGTCGTCATGGTTCGAGGCCCGATACAAGCATGGTTGTTCTTCTTCTATCTCTATAGTGTGTGAATGTGCCCCTACCCTATAAAAAGAGGTTGTGCAAGTGAATGTGAAGCATGAAGTAGCTATATCGTGCTCTTGGACCTAGTTGGTGCTACTGAAAAAAACAAGAGAGGCTCACTCGACTTACAGTTGTCAGCGGGCTTCTAAAGTGCCATAAGTCACAAAAACGACAAAGTACAAAGTCTAATGAATGTAATTATGAAACATTACATTAATAATCACAGAAATAGATATTAGTTTTAAGTTAGCCACAAGAAATTTGAATTAAGGAACAATATTTTACAATTTTGCAATCAGATGTCACCTTCTGGATAACTATTTTGGTTGATGCATTATTTTCTTTCTTGATTTCTATTATCATAAAAAACATTAACAGGTTTTGAAAAAGCCGTCGACTGTTTTTTTCGGAAAGAATCAATTCAATATATTTTATGAGCCTTTGTATTCGACCAATAAGTGTGCATCTAATTGGGCTTGTTTTTTTTTCTTAGTGTAAAATTGTTTTATGCCTCAACTGTTTCAATCACTAAGAATACAAGGGATTATGCGTGCCCTTACAGACGAATATTCTGGTTTTAGATGGTTTTAGCTTTTTTATTTAGTAATTTAATTCTTTAATATACATATATATATGTATATATTGGTCGAGAACAGGTCAAAAGAAGTCGAAGACAGTTTCAAATTTTAAACTTCGTTTTCCTTGAATCCTGAATCCTTGGGGGCATGATTAATGTACAACAGCGATGGCCACACCAACATAGAACGATACAAAGCGAAAATAAGGAAAAACTAATGCAAGACTTATCCTTGTGATTCTGTGTTGTCAGAATGTTAAAGGGATTTATCTGCAATATAAAATTAGGTGAGGGAATTATAGGGATCTTTTGGAAGAATATGATTAGGTCACAAATTTTTCATTGTTTCATTCGGAGCGTCGGAACTGTCAACCTACGAATATATATATACAATACTATTTTGCTCTGAAATGCTTTAAATTTACAAAAAATAATTTGCGATGAAATAAACCGCGGTGAAATTTTTTCATTATTTTTTCTGTAATTATAATCAAAAAAATTATAATAAAATCACTTACTTTATTAACAATTTTTCGTTGCAGAGATATAATTATTACTTTTTGTATGATTGAGCATTTATCACCTTTCGATTATCTTGAAAATGGAATTGATAAGATAAAGAACATTTCAACCCTGAATTAAATAAATATCCATCATAGAAAAGGTGCATGAAAATGTATTTATCAATAAAATAAACATTTTTGTTGCAAAAGATTCGATAATATTTTTAATAGTAATAATAGATTTTTAACTGCTAAAAATTAGAATTACGTCTATGGAAGTAAATGCAGTTTAAGAGGGATTTTATCTAATTGTCATAAAATTAAGTAAAAAATGGTAATTCTATTTAGACGTTTTGAAATTAATTTTTAAACCCTCAAATTCTAAGAAACAGCATCTATAAAAAATAAAAAGTATTTCACTATGAAAGCTCAGTAATTCTTCTAATTAGAATTATCATTTCTTAGTTCATAATAAGGGGATTATGGGGGAAACAAAAATCCCTGGTCTCTTATCTTAAATCTTCTTGTAATAGATTGTCCACGTACACATTCAAATTTTTCACCTTTCCAGCATAACTTCTCCCCAAAATTAGCATAGGATATGTATTATACAAACATATTTCAGCAGAGAAACTCTAATCCATAGAAATGTTTTATTATATAGAATAAGTGTATGCACCAAATATTAAATGACATCACACAAGACATTGAGAAAAATATCTTTTGGAATTATTTCAAATCTTAATTGAATTTTCTATCATGTGATGATAAGAAAATATCAAATCCTATTTTATAAAGAAAACTGCAGAAGAGAAATAGGCGTTCAGTCTGCATGCAGTAGACAGACGAAATAACAATTTTCCAAGTAAATCTGCGAATACATTAAAAATAAATCGTGTCTCTAGTCTAAATCTTTTATTTTCAATAGTATTAGTCTGGAGCTTGTCTGAATTTAACTATACGAAGTACAATCCAACATTCAAGAAGAATGACATTCGCAGTTGGATATTGTGGTTATGATAATGCGTCTCATTTTTTTCTACTTTTATTTATCAACATTCTGTTTTTTGTATCCTCATTTAAAATTCCTTAGACTTAGTGGATTATTTTTCTTTTATACTCGATATCTTGATTTATTTTACGTTTTATTGTTAGTAAGTTTTGAGATCAAACGTTTAAAGTGTGATTAAACTAGATTTTATGGTATAAAATTCTTTGAAAAGTGGAATTACAATTTTTAAATTAAATAACTTGCGTATCATTAATTATTCTGTAAGACATCTGTTATTGATGATTTTTTTTCTTAAAATGTACTAATTCAGGTATAGAGTTTAATTCGGAAGCATTTAGAAAAAAGGTTCTTAAAAAATATGTTCTTATATTAAATGATACATTTATGTAAGTATGAATTTGCAGAAGGAGGAAATAGGCATTAGTACTTGCAAGTATAATCAGATGCTGAATTCCAGAATTATCACGACTAAAATGCCAGAAAGTCTCTATACAAACATTGCGAAAAAATATTCTTTAATTTTTTGTTTAGGCTTTGCCTTGGAAAATGTATCTTTTTAAGAGCAATTAAATTTAGTTTAATTTGTTTTCTTTTTTTTTATCTCGCTGGAGGGCATCTTAAATTACAGAATGAGAAATCTCGAGATAAATAAGGGTAAAAACTTTTTGATTAACCATTATTGCCATTATCGGGTCATAACTCTACCATATATATTTATAAATAAAAAAAAAACTTGTAGTCTTTATATTGTTGTATTTATATATATATATATATATAAAGACTACAAGTATGAAATGTGTGATACAAAATTCAAAATTTTGATATCAGTTTACCGCTATCATCGGAACTAATTAAAAATTACTTTTTTCATATTTTTCTGTCGATTTTAATATGATTTCTTTTAAATATTCATGCAGATTGAAAAAAGGTATTTTCTGTTTACAAATTTCTGACAGAAATAGTCTGTTAAAACAATATAATGTATACTTTTTATCAGGAAAACTGAATAAAAATGAATTATAACTTAACATCTAATGACATAATCTATGATTAAAATAATCCGCTGTGGTTTGTGGTTACATATTATCTGGTCATTTCTGTTCAAAGGAAACACATTTGGATGAAATTGCCCACAATGACAACGAGTCATTTCATTCTGAGATCTTGTTGTTTTTCGGTTCTGAGACATTTCATAGCAGATGATTTGCCGAGGATCGATCACACCAAAAGCTTTTCGATTTCATTTTTAAGGTTATAAAAAGGAAAGATAGTTTTTGTTTTCAGTTCATGATATGGAAAAAAATAAATGCTGTATTTAGAATTATTTACTGAAAATTGAGCAGCACTGGCGAGTACTAAAATACCACTTTACTTTCTCGAAAAAAGAGATACAAAAACGTAATAATTTATTACAGTAATTGATCCCATGATAAAATTCGATTCCGTTATTTATGATTTATTTTTAAAAAAAAGCTAAATAAAGATGATGCTTGCATGCAGACAGAAGAGATAGTATCACGGTTTTCAAGTGGAATAATTTAAATTATAAATTTTTAGGCAGATTTTCTATACAGAATAATTCTCTTCTAAAAATTATATATATCAAGGCATTTTGGCAAAAGGAAAAGAACTCTTTCTCGGTTATACCTTGTGACAAATCATTTTTAGTGTAAATGTTTTATACCAGTTTTAGACTTTAAATGAACTTTATTTTTTGCCTTTCGTCAATTTGCGCAGAGAAATTCAAGCACTGCTAAAAGTGGGGAATATTCTGTTTGTAAAATTGCAGGAAGAGCTCTGTATCTGAAACTTTTTGTTCCGGATAATGGACTATTCTTTATTTATATTTTTATATTTATTTATATGTTTTTATTTATTTATTTATTATTATTTTTCATTTCTTTATTTTTCTTATTATTTTTTGTCTTTCCTTCTAAGCTTTTTTTTTCTTTCTCTCTTTGTTTTTTTTCGATGGTTTTTTTTTTTTGCTCAGTCTTTAGTTTCTTTTTTATGCACATGTAAAAGATGCAAAAGTTATGTTTGAATAGCGAGTCTTTTGATAGCTATTTAAATTAGATTTTTTTAAATTGTAATTGTAAACTTTTCACCGGTGTAACGCCACTTTGGGCACACACCTAATCATCATCAGAATATCAAGGCATAAAACATAAAAATTATATAAACATATAGACTACACTGATATTTCTTATTTAAGTTAAACTTGACGTGCTTCTATGTTACCTTCAATAGTTATTTTTAAAAGTTAATCTGAAAACAGTTTCATATGACTTGTTGACTTAAATACATCTCTCGTATAAGTAGAAATATAAAATTCAGAAAAAAAAAATCTTTATCATTTGAAATTGTGTAATCATCTTTCACTGTATTCATTTTTTTTCTTAATGTTGTTACCTGTAGCACTTCACAAGCCCGCTGACAAAGAGAGCGTTATTTAAGCCTAGTATGTTCAGTAGCTTCTGAGGGTACAGGTCCCTGAGCACACGAGGCCAGAAGTCTGATTTTGAGTTCATACGAAAATGACACTCAAACGCTTGTACAAATCGTTTTTACAGGACGGCTCTTTCACTTACGTCACAGATAGAACACAAGGTAAAGAACAGCCATGCACGAAAATAATCTTTATTCCAGGTCCCCCATATCACGGGGAAGGCACGCTAATCTTAGGCCAGGTCACCGACATCTCCACATCAAATAAACTGAGCACCATGCTGTTCTAGTGTTATATAAAAATAGTTTTAAAAGTTATAAAATTAATTCTCAGATTCCAATTCTTTTATCTTGCATGCACGTGAAGATAAAGTACAAGAGTTAAAACATTTTTAGATCTAGTTCTAATGCTTTGTAATTTTTGAAAATATGTTTTTTATTACAGTTCCAAATTTTAACATCCAATCCAACCTATATTCTACTGTACGTAAAAACTCTATCCAGCCAGACTAGATTTGTTTGAAGAATACTTTAAAAGTTATCGTTAAAGAGAGAGATTTCCCCTCAATAGAATTTCGTCGCTAAGAATTAACGCGTGTGCAATCGTCGCTTTGTTATCTTAGCGGAAAAGCTGCGAACAATTCATCTCCTTTAATTCTCCGCCCATTGTTTTCTAAATTATCTTTTATCCGGTGCCGCTCTCGACTCGCATAAGCGAACTTAAGGCGAATTTATCTTTGTCTAAAATCGCGTTTGGTGCCATTGTTTAATGAATATTTATCAACCGGAGCACTGTGTCTTGGGCCATAATCCGCCGTGTACACCTTGGGGACAGAAAATGTATGCCACTACAGGATGATCAGTTGTTTTCAATAAATCTCGTTCGCTCTTGGATACAGAATAGATTCAGAATTTTATGCGTCTTTTATTAATTGACAGAAGGATTATGGTCGTAAATATAGAATAATTTATAGCGAAAGTTGTCTGGATGAATTTTGCAATGTTTATAATAAGAATATTTCTATTAGGGAATAGTTGTGTTACTTAAAACTAAATAAATCAGTTTTGCTTTTGTTCTAAATATTTTGGATTGGTTATATGGACAATTCGACTGCAAAACTTAGATTACAATTCGACTTTATTTTCCCCTACTTGTTCAAAGAAAGTAATATTTCCTTCATGAATTTAACAGAGATAGACGAAACGCGTTTATGAACATTTGATGAATACAAAGTTGTTATTTGTTAGGAAATTTGGTTAAAAATTCTGTTTCATATGAATGCTGAAAAGATAATTGAAAGGAAGAGAACAATTTCCAATTTTTAAATTATTATATTTAAAAATAATAATTTACTTTTTAAAGAGGATTACAAATCTTTTTTATGAAATAACCACATCAAAAGTTATATCAGGAAGAAACCGAGGAACAACTCGAAATTTTCGTTTAATTTTCATTATTTATTTCAATTTTTTAAGAAATAAATAGTTCTAAAAACTAGAATTATCCAGTTTTATCTCTTAATAGACTCTAGACAAATGTAAATTTTGTATAATCCCTGTTCACTTTTTAGTTTGGTGGTTGAAGTAGGTAGCACAAACTACAAGTGTATTTTAATGCGTATGATCTAAAATTTTAATTCAAAAGCAAAAACTCTATATTGTGCAAGACATGTCCGAATATGAAATATAATCTATATTTCACTGCAAACACAGGAGGATACTCTACCCTCCGGGCAGTCGTATCCAATTTGAATAGCTGGACCACCACGACAGCGTTGGCGGGTGTTAAAGCGAAATTATAATGGCCACCAGCGATCTCGCGACAACCTTTCCCGTGGGAAGCAGGTCTCATCACTAGCAGGGTATAACTGACACTCAGCATTTATGTGCGCACTCGGTTGACGAAAACCAACAACCATACCGAAAGCATCTCTAGGTGGGTTGTCCTAGGTGGGATGGTAAATTATCTCCCAATTATTTATTTTTCTGAACAAAAACAATTGAATTAATTTGATAATAAATTAAAATGACTAACATTATCCCCAAAACTTTATCTTTAAATTAATTGTGAATTTTTATTCATTTCAACAATACTTTATATCAACATTTTCTCATCTTGTCTTTTTGTTTGAATGTTAGAATTCAAGGTTAAAGGTAAATATTTTCAAGTGCTAGCAAAGTTTGTTCTTATTCATATAGGATATCAGGAATTGTATAAGATACGTTTTCCTTCTAAGGGTGAAAACCCGGGAGAAGCAGACAGGTAGAAAGTAAACTTAAAAAGAGAGTGACAGGCTTCTGTTCTCAGCCTTATTAAAGAAAAGGAAAAGACAACATTGTCTTACAGCGTCAGATATATTGACAGATTTTTTGCTGTTCTGAAAATTTTGACAGGAATCTATAGGATATTCTGTCAGGGTTTATATGTAATTTAAATTTTTGTATGCTATATTGTTTCCAATGAAAGTGTATTATTTGTGAAGTAATATCAAGAAGCAATATGGAAAATTTACTTTGATTTTTTTCAATAATTTTTAGAAAAAAATCTTTATTTTGTCGCGATTAATTTTGGAAAAAAAATTACAAAACTAATTGATGAAAGAATTAATTTTAAATAGATTTAAGGTAAAAAATATAGATAGTTATTAAAAAAAAATTTCTTTCCATCTTAAAATTTTATCAACTTGAAGATCTGTCCTAAATTTTCTCTCACACTTCCTAGAAATATGGCTATGCATTATTAAATATTTGTGAATGGTGCACAATAAATACGAATACTTGGTGATTAATCTCTAGTATGCGATAAATGAACAAACACTAAACAGTCAAATGGCTATTTTGGTAGCTTTTTCGAACTGATTAAAATTAAAAACTGAACACAGAATTACAATTATAGTCACAAAATCGCATGCACCACATTCCATTTATTTAATTTGAGTCTTTTTTTTTTGAGTTTATGTGCTTTTAAAATTAAGATATTGGATGATTTAATTCTAAATAACAAAATTACAACTCTTTGATGAATTTGGTTTCAAACTTGACAGTAATTTGGATGTAGATCCGAAATCTGAAAGCCAATGTTTATACATTTAGTTTTTTTTTGTAGCTGTCATGTTCATTTGTGATTGGCCAATAAAACAGATAAACTTTCACTAATTGGATTTCACTCAAAATTTTATTGAAAAAAAAAATGTGCTAAGTTCATTTACCAAATGCCATCCATCCCCCTCAAAGCACTTTTGAATTATGCTTCCCGCTGAGAAAAGAAACATAATTCCAAAAATGTGTTTTTAGGACCTAGACGAATCTTCATGCTTTCTAATTCCAACCTCTCTAACTCCAATTCGATTTTTTACAATTAGTACATTACGTATGTGGCGGTAAAAAATGATAAGAACCGTTGTATAAATATTTAAAAAAATGTATTTTGAATAGTTAAGATATTGAATAATATACTTGTTTTTTACCAGAGAATTCCAGAAAAAAATATGCTATTAGATATAAAAAGAACTATATTTCTCTTCGGAGCAAAAATGTCAAATAATCGTAAGCGGTCACTATTTTGGAAAAGCATTTCTTTGAGTTAACTTCTAGAGGATGCTTTTTCTAAGAGAACTGCTCATGTAAAAAAATAATGGCTTATTGAGTCCCAGACGATTTATTATATCTAGCGAAAGATATAGTTAAGCAAAAATAAAATACTGTATTTTCTGATGATTTCGAATATTCTTTATCTAGTAGAAAGCAAAACCAGAAGATTTTGGATTCGCTGAAGACTAATTTAATCAATAATTTCTGAAGATATCGATTGATCTCAGTTTTTCATTAGATAGTCTGTCAGCAGGTAATAAACATATTTCATAAAACTCCACTCAGTCGCTACCCAATGCCACGTAGCTCTATTTCGGGAATAGATTGCAAATAAGTTTTCCAAACATTGCTTTTAGCAACATTTGTAAATTTGACTTGATTTTAAATATTTATTTTGATAAAATTTATTTCTTTTTAGCAGACTGTGAATTTGTTACACAGTGAATGAATTAGATAACTTTGAGGCAAATGTATAAATTTCTGGATTTAGCTTGAATCAGATTAATGTAATTTATTTTAGATTTCTTTAAGAAAAATATCATTTTTATAGAGTTTATGATTTTATGAATTGAAATATATATTTATTTTTATATACACTGTTGCAGAAATTCGTGTGATGGTGTAATTTACAAAAAGTTCAACAAACTCAATAACATAATATAGTGCTTTATTCCACACGCACATAAGCAAACACGTATTCCATGTATGAATTTTACATAGAACTCATTATGATTATTTTAATGCTCTAATCTTTTAAAATCTGTATATTTTATACCTGTAAAATTTTGAGAATTTGATTTCTGTTGATTATAGTGTATCTCAGTCTGGTTATTAAGAATTGAAATATTCTTACTCATAGACGCAACGTGTTGAAAGATACATGTCTTCAGTCTTGTCATCTGAGCTTTTCATTATCGAAATTTAGATTTCCAGTCTTGTCATATGAGCTTTTCCTTATCGAAATTAAGATTTCCACTCTTGTCATCTGAATTTTTCCTTATCGAAATTTAGATTTACAGTTTTCTCATGTGAACTTTTCCTTATCGAAATTTAGATTAGTTTAATTAAAGAAATGAAACTTAAAAGGATTATTGATTTGTATACTCTAAACAAAGAATCTAACACCGCAAGCTATTCTGCAACAGAATAGCTTGTTGTATATGAAAAAATTATGGTGTTAAGAAACGTGAGTTTACTACAATTTCTAGATTTATTACATCATAATATTTAAGTTATTCTAACCTGCTAATATTTGTAGATTGATATGCAATCTATAAACAGCTAATCAGCTATGCAAAAACTACTCATTGAAAAAAAAAGAAGAAAATAATAATATGAAGATTTCTGGCAAGAATAACAGAATGATGGATATTCTTCCTGTCATGCAACGGCTGATGCAATCAAGACAAACGAATACAAATGTACCGAGATTAGCACCATACCATATGTTTTTTTTATTAGAGATTCTAAATTGTATTTTTTTCATTTTGTAACTCTACAAAGATAATAGTTCTCTACGAAGATAATACTTCTCTACAAAGATAATACTTCTATAACTCTGAGGGAATCATTTTAATTACATTCTACATTATTAAATCCTCTATTTAATTAACGTGAATGAGTGTACAGCATTAAGTCATTGAATATATAAGCAGCAGTTACTTATTAATTTCCTTATTTTAATGTTATTTAACTTACTAAATGGTAAGAAATGGTGAAGTTTGTCTTATATTTCAATTTTAATTCCGTAATTTTATAACTTTTGATTTGTACTTTCCTACTAGTACTAATACATATTTCATTTTGAATTTCGTCGTTATATCTTGGGTAATTAAGTCAATAAACTTTATTTTATGTATTAAATTTTTCAAATTAAAATGAAACAAACGTGTGATTTGATTGTGAAATTCAAATAAAATATTGGTGGCGCATTCTAATTATTAAAATTAAATACTAAAACAATTTTTATCTATAAAAATGCTCCTTTAAGAAAATGCAATTTTTCGCAATCACTTCAATACTCCAAACTACACAACAGTATTTGCTGACTACAATTTATATCAAGATCATATTTTATTCATATTCGTAATCAAATCTCAAAAAGTAATAATGAGAACATCCATTGTCTTACAATGTTGAAGACAAAATTCAAGCATAAAAATCTCGATTTTGAAATAATTTATCGCATATCTCATATCTCTGGTATTATTTATGGAAAATGAATGTTTGCTTTTTGAAGTGTTTATTTTTCTCGTTTAGCAGGATTTTCTTTTGGCGAATGAAAAATGTGAAAGTGAAATGGATACGCAATTTCGCCGGGAATAATCTGAGGGAAAATGTCATATGATAACGACCATTCTTTTTTACGTACATTTGTTAAGCTTTTTACTTATTTACTGCTTGCTCTCTATGTAGTAAATTACGATTACGGATGACACTGGAGTTGTTTATTTTATCTTTGATTTCTGTTTTTCGAGTTTGGGGAAAATGAATGCTTTCCAAAGAATTTCATATCATTATTTTTCTACACATTTTGCAGAAAAACTCATTTTTGTTTTTGTCAGTTGTCAGGATATATCTGTAATTAGAATTTGAAAATAATACTCTCTAAAAGTGATTTTACTTTCTGTATTTTGCATTTTTTTTCACGTCCAAAATGAGAAAAAAATTCGTTTTTCAATTGTCAAAGAATCCATCTATTATTTATTTTGAAACTTATATAAACATAAATAAAAATACATGTATGATATATTAGTCGCATCTAGAGGTCTGATGTCTTACCTGGTATATTGATTTTGTTTTATTTGAATTTAATTTTTAAGCATAACTTGTTAACAGTTCCCTTAACAAAGTATTCCTAAGAAATAAATTGTTTTAAAGATTAAAGTTGTACCATTATATTAGTCTTTCACTTATTTTGTTAATTGTGCACATAAATCTTCCTAGGTGTCTGAATTAATTAGGATCTAAGCTATTTATGATATAAAACCTTTTATAAGTCCATTGAAGTTGTATAGTTCATATATTCTAAATGAGTATTTAAAAAAGACTATCCCGATATATGAGACTGTAATTATCATAGCATTCACAAAAACGGTATAAAAGTTTGGTTCAAGTTATTTCAAGGTATGCACTCAAGAATAATATGAAAAACAACAATTAAACTCGATAACAGTTGCAGTGAAAAAATATCCAATTTTTCAAACAGTAACACTGTTTTTTTATAAGTGGAATGTGTTATCCATAGTAAAAAACAATAAACAGTGTTGAAGTGGTTTCCTTAGCACGAAAATCGCCTGGGCTGGACAAACTAAAAAGATAAGCGAAAAACAACATTAGTGTGCCTGTCAGAGATGTTAAGTTGAACAGATTCCTTTCTTTATAGTAAATGCTCCTTAGAACAATTTATCCCATGAAAAGTGTCTTATTGGATGAAGTATGTCTTGAAAATTTGTGGCACGCCATAAAATGTTTTACTTTCTGTAATTTCTTTGCTATTATTGATAGTTTGCTTTTTTCTTCTTAGTCTATTTAATGATGGTGATTTGAAAGCTAACATATTGAGACAAAGCTATTTATTTTTTGTTATGTAGCACACATCTCAACAACAATAACAAAAAAGATTGGTGTTGCTATTTGAGCATTTTGAAATTTCATTATAGTAACCACAACTATAAAGTTTAACTATTGTTTTCCATACAATTCATGAATTTGTACTTTGAATCAGAATTTTATTCTGTGCCTGTGGACTGTATTATGATTTCATACATCGGGATAGTTGTTTAAAATCACCTCACACATGCATTTCTTTTTATTAGAGGAATGAAAGAAATCAAGGAAGGTGTATGCTTCAAACTACATCCTGCATAACTTGTATTCGGCTCTAAGATTCTAATTTAATCACATACCAAGGTATTATAAAT
>JAPMOQ010000725.1:5052918-5065648 GCA_026543055.1 Argiope trifasciata
CACACACACACACACACACACACACACACACACACACACACACACACGTTTTCTTTTATTATTATGAAATACTATTCTAAAGTATTGGTTTAAATTGTGTATGACGTGAAGTCAAAAACACATACAATAACTGCAAAGAAACAGAATTGCCTTTTATTATATGAGCAAATCTCTACTATAATATTAGGTCAGTTTCCATAAATATTATATCAATTTCCAATCTACAATTTGTCCTTATATATTTAGATTCACTTATATAAACAGTATTGCACTTATTTTGTTTATATTACCTGTAAGCAATTTCTATCGAAGTTAAATATGAGCTACTTATTTTGAAAATAGGCCAAGTCAAATTTTAAAAAAGGGTTGTAATAGAAGTTATAGATAATGCTTGTTATGTTCTTTTTATGAGTAAAAAATTTAAAGTAAAAACAATTAGTTCTGGGTGCTGAAAGTTTTAATCCTTAAAGGAAAGATCGTTAGAAAATCTGTTTATTTTGAAAGTGGTGTAAGTCCATCTTAGATTGAAATTACATTTGACCGAATGTATATTGTGCAAAATTTAAGGCTGGTTGCTATATGTTGAAGCAAATGTGGCCGTTAGACATCCTGTCTGAAATTAAGGATGTTTCTATTTATCTATTTTTAGTATTAAACATAGGTGGTTGTATAGTATTTTATAAATAATAAAGGTATATTTTAATTTTGTGTTTGGATAATAATATGTTTACTTCCATCACCGATTGTTCAGTCCAGTGTCAATAAAATAAATATCGTTGATCGCTAATTTTTACAGTCAGGACATTCATTTCTACCGAATGATCGAGAGTTTGGAGTGGTACAATACAGTAACTATCTAATCAAGAAACCAGTTCCTTGCATATTCGCCAGGATTACTAAAAGATAATTCAAAATTGTCGAAAACATAATAAATTTTTAGTACATGAAATAGAACAAGGACATTTATTTTCAACCCAACCTCTGGAGTAAGCGTTTTTAAAAAGAAAGAAAAATCCTCATGGAGAAACGATGAATTGGTTAACTATATTCTGGATCAGATTTATAAACAATGATCCATACATACCATACATGATCCATACATGTTCAACAAAACTTCGATAGAATGAGGCTATGGATTTAAAATTATTGATTTGTCAACATAACGAGGAAGATCAAGTAATTTCAGAAATCCAAAATTATCTTTTAGGTTTGAAAAAAGGAGATTTATAACATCAGAAAAATAGAAGGATATGATGGAATTATTACCATATATACCTGCCATTCATCATGAAAATTTAAAGCATTAAATCCTGAATAAAATTCATTTTAATTATACCTGGGTATAAACTGAAAATGTATAATTTCATTTAAATTCTTAATAAAACTGAATTGTTTTTTGTTATGTTACATTTTCTACAAAAATATTCTTCATTTTGTTTTGCTTTTTATAAAAAAAGGCTGATACAAATGAAATATAACCCGATTAAATGTATATGTGTACAATAATTCTTTAATTCTGAGAGAGAGTCAAGTCCATTTAGTTATAATAAAACTCTTATTTTATTAGTCAGCACTGTAAAAATTATTCGATTATAAACTTACATTATCTAGTACAAATAATTTAAAATTTATTTAAAATTACAAAGTAAATTTCCTAAAAATGGACTTGTTCTATTTTCAAAATAAATGGTTCATATGTTGACAGAATTCAAATTTTAATTAAGAAGCGTGACAAACTGATATACATTTGTTAAAATATTCAAATCCTTTTCATTTAAACAAAAATTTCTTAAATCTGTGTAATTCTTTACTTCATGAAAAAGAAAAGAAATTTTAGATAGTTAAAGTTTGCCGAAGAGAATAATTGTGACGGATTTGGACCTTTTAGAGAACCCGGGTTTTTATGAAATATTTCTCCTCATTTTCACAAATTTTTGAATTTTTTCAAAAATTTCCTTTTTTTTATAAAACAATTTGTCATTAAATATTAATTAGAGAATGAATATTAAAATTAAAGTTCACTGGTGATAAATGTAAAAATTCTATTTGGATATAAAATGATTTTTCTCTAATTAAGATGAAATCTCTTTTTATCTGAGCTAATTTGCATTTCTGTCTTTGATTCAAAGTCACTTAAACGACTAATATTTAAAAAAGCCAATTGTTTATATTGGAATGAATGATATTCGAAGGGTAAATGTTATGTAAGTAAATAACCTTAAATACAGAAAGTATATAGTAATTTCCATTTTTAATAGCTTATTTTTTAAGAGAATGTAGTGAGACCCAGTTTCAGTTTGAACTTTTGGATTTCACCTGCTTGTTTGTAATGCCCTTACGATTGAACAGCTCGTTCAATTTTCTTTATGAATAAAATGCTTTGAAGTTAGTGGTAGTTTTCTGCATAGGCAGTGGAAACGATTCCATATGCCTCGAGACTCAGGAAAATATTCGATATTAATCTTAGTATTATATCAACGGCAAATTTTCTATATCGTTCAGAAAAAAAGATTATATCTTTTAATTCTCTGAAAACAGAAACAAAGAATGAATAATTAAAAGGAGCCGACTTAAAGAAAAATAAACATTAACGGACACGCGGTGGGAACTTGATCAACAAATGTTTTAAAAATATTGGTATTTAAAAACTTTTTAATACATAAAATCTATTTTTAAATCCACAATGTCTTTTAAACTGAAACTATAAAAACAATAATTATTAGATTCTTGTTTGTAAAAAAGGAGTAAATATAAACAGATCAATGATTAAATAAATTATAATGAATTCCTGTAAATGATTAAATATATTAATCCTTTACATGAATTTTTCTTTTCAAATGTGATTTTCCACAATATGATTTTCCACTATTATACTTTTGGTAATTACCAGTAGTTAGCAAATAGTAATTAAAGAACCACAAAGGGCATTCATTGATCAAATGGAGGACATTCTTAGAATGATTTTCTTAGCATTCTAGAAAATGCAAGTGTAAATGTAACCTTATTAAGTGAGTAATAATATACATTCCTTTATTAATTTTTAATAAATGTGACTTTCGAGAGAGATTTCAATCGTTAAACTGGCTCTGTTGCCAAATGAGATTGCCGACCACTAGGATAAAGTAATTTGATTTTTCGCCGAAGTTGTCGCATAAATTGGGTATCTCTGTTTTAAGCACCATGGAAGCATTCAAATTCATTAAAATAATATTGTAGAATTTTTTTAATCAGCGAGGATATTATAAATAAAGTAATTTTTAATTAGCATTAAATTTTTTAAATTCTTTTTTTTATAACTTTTATTTTAGATTCAACAAAATTAAAATTTACTGGTTGTAGAAGGTGATGTTGGCTCGGAATAGAACCCGGGACCTTTGGGTTTAAAAGCCAGTAACATACCAGTGCACAAAAGCATGCTCATGTCCCTTAGATGTTATCTGTCTTATTAAGATATCTCCACAAGGTCATTTTTCAAAATCTAAAACTTGTTGATACATAAAACCTGCCGATTTTTTATTCATTTTGTCAAAAATTGTTAGTACAATATAATAGTACTTAAACATGTAGTACTCTTATTTATTGAAAATGATATAATACTGGAATTTAATTAGGCATTACAGTCTTTTTCAATTAAAAGCAACGAACGATATTTTGTAGCCTGATGTTGTTCAACATTTGTGTTCATAAAATTTCATTTTCAATTGTATTTTAGATTCTATTGCTTTTAATGAACTTTTAAATGCATGTTCCCATAAGTAGTTCTTTTATTTTGTAGTAAACTTAATTATAGAACATAAATATTAGTTAATTTATTAATTCAAGCTCCTTTTTGTATAAATTACTCTTATTTTAACATTTTTTTAAAAAACAAAAATAATATTTTTATTAAGATTAATTTTTAATTACTGTTTCCATTGAAGGAAAATTTGAATGGTTGTTCATTTTATATATAACCCATTAAGATAAAGGTTAAAGCTGAAGAAAATCACTGTTATATTACTATCTTATGTTATAAAAAATCTTTAAAAAATAAAGACGACAAAGGTCTGATTTTTTAAAATTTATTTTGCATATGAGAAATAGTGTACACCATGTCAATAATCGAACACATTTTGTGTACATAAGAGGAAAAATAAGCAGTTTGAATGCATATAAATAAATAATTGCAAATTAAAAAATGAATGTTAAAAAATAAGCATGAAGATAAAGTAATTAAACCCACATTATTTCCCTGTCGGCAACTGAATTTATAAAGGAGAGTAATCAAAGTAATTTATTGAATGTGACCTCACAATTTAAAATTCTCCTATGTTTGAGATCATTAAAAACTAAGTATATATTATAGTTCTTATTTTTTAATTCCATACCAAGACAATTTTCTTTTTAAAAGTTTCAACTTTGGTTAGCCAATGACGATTTTTTCATCAGTAAGACATTTGCGTCATTTTGATAATGGCGTGACATTCAAATCTAATTTTCTTAACACGTTCGTTTCTAGGATTCGCGCTATGATTTGATCCTTCTATCTAATTAGATGGCGTCTTCTCTACTATCTCTTAACTATAATAGAGGGAGCTCAACTCATTTGACAGCAGATGTGAATCTCAGGTGCCAATCAAGATATATCGGAATAACCAATGTGTTAAATTGATAATTGCAGCTATTTAATTGCGTTTTTATTAGTGCGTTTAGTATTGATCATTGATTTTCCGAATAATTTAAAAAGATAGCCTTTATTTGGGGACGGAACAAAAATGAGCGTACCTCTTTACTGGAAAAATTATGTATTCCCAGAAATGCAATGAATAATAACAAAATCTTTAAAGACTCTGATGACAAATAAGTGTTTAGTTTTTTTTTCCTTCTTTATTTTGTATTTTTGGATGAGACATATGTTGTTTATAGAACTGTTAATATTCGATTTTTCTTTAATGCGATGTTTAATCCTTATTGCCAAACATGCATTGGTTAATCGTCGAATTATGAAGATGAGTAAAGGTTTGTGCGATTCTAAACTTGGCTTCTATAATTTAAAAATTTCTAAGAATTTCTAGAAATCTTTCCATATCTTTGATAGCGATGCCTTGAATAATTCTGTAAAATTTTTCTGATGTGTGCACGGAAGCTACTAGCTGGAACTGCATATGATTGTTTAGTGTCGTATGAAAAAAAAAAAAAAAAAAAAAAAACACCGCTGAAGTTATTTCAGATATAATGCTCAGTTTTAAATCAGGATAGAAGACAAGGGCAATATATAACTGTTAGGTTCCAATTTCAGTGAATATGCTGAAGATGTTGATACATGTTTTCATTAAATAACACCAATTTGAATGATTTAAATATTTTGAGAGGTCACAAAATCACTTTTTTCGTATTTATTTTTCAAAGAAATATCCAGTTTCATATTTATTTTGTTTTATACAGACACATTATAAAAATTACATTTGTCTATGCATAATTTTTTTGCATCTTTTAATGAAAATATTTATCAATCGGTTGAAATTGTTGATAAAAGCTAATTTTTTTTCATGCAAGCGTAAAGCACTCTTGGAGGTAAATTTAACTTTTATTTTATGCAAGCTATTTATGGCGACTAGCTGATTCTCTTGTAATATTCTCTAAAATATTTTATATATTTTATCTCTCAATAGATACTTTAGCAAGATATTTTTATGTTTCAAAACTAGTCTTGGCAATCTAATGTTCTGATCTTCTGTGATCAAATGAGAGTGACTAAGTTATAAAGTTCTGAATATGATTAAGCTGAGACAATCCCCAATTTCATTATTTTAGACTAATGAGAATTGAGAAAAACTCTGTGGACGGATTCTCGTATTTTCTTCAAGGTACCAACTAAAACAAGGAGTTTTAAATCAATAGAGAGATCTTAAAATCTGTTTTTGTCATAGAATACGCATATATAAATTTTAATCTCAAAAGAGTGGGACTTTTTTTATTTAAAATATTAGTGACTCAAAAATATGGTACTAAAAATTATTAAATAGAAATAGAGGGCCTTTTTAAAATTTATAATTCATAAGAGCATTTATCGATTCACATGACATAAAATATAATTATTTACTTCATTTAGATTTGTTTTATTAATGGTATTAGCATATTACACAGGTTTTAGAAATCAGCTGTTGTACTATGTTACCTTACATTTTAATTATTTTCTGCGTCTTTCATAAATTTTGCTTCGAAATGATAATAAATTAAAAAATTATGAACCATTTTGATGATATTGAAATAGGTGCGTTAAAAACAAAATATGTGCTCAGAATTATTAAATAATTAGTATGAAATTTGAAAAGAATTTCTTTGTCAGTACATAAAGTAGATAACATTCAGTTTATTAAATATTTGATAAGATTGCTTATAAATTTATGTAAAGACAAATAAAACTACACAACTTTCGTTATAATTTCTTTATTGCTATGTTTATTCATAAGTATATTTATAGTGACATCTGAGTACTTTATTTTACAAAATCGCTTGAAGTGGATAGATAAATAAATTGATAAGAATACGAAATGAAATTATATTATTACATTCTTCAAGCATTTTGAGTAAATTAACAATACAATGGTATAGTGGAACATTTGCTAAAAAGCAATATAAGAAAAGGAATACTTAGTATTCTAAGAAACATTAATACCAGCCACACTTCGAATAATTCATATAATTCAGGTAAAACATCAATGCATGTAAAATATTTTTAAAAATGTTCAAGAAATTATTTGTTTTCAAATCAGTTTTTTTATATTATCTCTGGCCAACATCTTATGTCTGTTGCTAAGAAAACTAAAAGGTGGGATGTGATAGTTATTACCTTTAATAAAGGTGTATAGATATTTCTCATAGGAATTACTTTTCTAGCAGTTAAGAAATGTAGAGACTCTGGATTTCTTAACTTCCTTTCTTTTTTTATTTCTCCTATTCAAAACTCTCTCTTCTGAATTCTTTCTCGTAAATCAGTTGCTCTCTTTTTTTACTTCTGTAAATCCATAAATTTAATACAAAATTTCTTTTTGAATTTCCTTTATTGACCAAAATATTGATTTCAGTTGAATAATATATATTTTCAACAAATTTGTATATTTGTGAAGTTAGGTGATTTTTCCAAATATTTTTGAATTATTACGTTTTTTTGCATTAAAAACATTCTCCTTAATTAATTTTATTAGCACTATTTTTTTAATTGAAATAATATCATTTAAATTCTACAATTTTTGTATCTGAAGTTATTACTCAATTAACAATTTCATTGCTTGAATTTAATATCACTTATTTTACGAAAAAAATAAATAATAACAATAATTGAAAATTTAACTGCTTTTTTTTTGGAGAATACAAATAATTTAAAAAAATATTTATCTCAATACAATTAAGAGATGAATAATTGATGTATATATAAAAACAAATGAGATAATTTTTTAAAATAAAAATGCATATTTTCTGTTTGAAATTATAAAAAATGGAAACACATTTATTTGAAACAATCTGCTTATGCAAAAGGAATAAATTACCTGACAATTCTCGCCTCAATCTGCTAATGTTAAAATAATAATTCCATCCTTAAAACGGATTTAAAAGAAAACTGTTAATTTTATTACCTCTATTTGCTCAAAACCAATGAATAATTATTTCATCATTGTAAATTTAACTCTCGTACTTCGTTTCTTTCTATAAATAATTTTTATTAATTTATAAAATTTCAGATTGTGAGTTGCCAAGAAATGAAAATAATTTCTTAGCAGTTCTAATAAATACCTTCATTTAATTTCACTCTGAATTCTGAACCAATGTTTTGTACTCTGACTTAAAGTTTCATACAGTAAAATCTTGCCTATGATTAATTGAAAGATCTAGGTGGCAGTGAATAGGGTTTAATAAGCGTATTCCTGTATAATGAGCTCATATCATTTTAGAGATTATTATTGCTGTAGTTTTTTAATGAAATATAGAATAATTTAATTCAAAATCCAAATAAGGTTCAAAATATTAACATTATCTTTAACTGAATCAATATTTAATAATTAATGATAGATATTAAAAATAATTCAAAAACTTTCTTTCATGAAAGTTGATTTTTAAAACTAAAATTAATTTATGAGAACATATTAATAAAATCATCAAAGTATTTAGACAAAAGTTCTAATTTTTGAATTAAGTAAGGAACTTCAAAAAATTAAACAAGAATGTTATAAAATTATCAATGAAACTAAAAAGAGTTATGAGAGATTCAACAAAATAAAAAATGTTGAATGTGTTGAAGTTAGCTCAGCACTTCGGTGGTAACATTTTACGAAGGAATAAACTATTAATATATTTCTCGTTTAATTATTGCTGTCTAGAAAATATTTCATGCAAGACGAATTAACGTATCCATTCCTTAGGATCATATTCAAGATAACTAAGCCTGTTTTAAGCTTATCAAATATTTAAATATCAATCTAGTATTTGAGATACAAAGTTTGCTAATTATTTATGATATAGTATTACATACATCATGCACTGTGTCGTACATTCTTATAAATATTTAAATGCACGAAAAGTGGATAATATTTGTACTATCATAGTTATTTATGTAAAGAGCTGCTCTGTTTCTTTGTAATTCTTAATTTTCCTATTTAAATATCTCTTTCTACTTCATTAATATTTTCATATTTTATTTGAGCTTTTTAAAAAGCTGTTTACACTATAGATAGTGATATCTAGAATTCTTTACTCTCTAAAGAATTCTATGATATTTTTTCTTATTCTTCCTCAGATATAAAGCATTTAAATTAGAAATGCTTTACATCTATGGGTACAATCATTTTTTCGTATTAAATATGAATGTCTTCGCAAGAAGTAACTCAAAAGGAATAATGTTCTCATGTAGAAAGAAGATTTAATATTGAAAATAAAAGAAACAAGTACCGTTTTTTGCATAAATTAATAATAGAGTTCGTGCATACGGTTCTAAATAAATTATGAAGCATTTATTCTTTTAAACAGTGAGGAAAGAAAATTAATGTAAAATATAACAACTGCTTATTATTCTATAGAAAAGAATCATTCCTGAGACGAAAATATTGTGTACATAGATAAAAACATGGAAGCATTTGATACAGAAATTAGTTGCTAATGGCAAGATAATTCCAAAAACTGGAAAAGCTCAGTTTATAGTAGGAGAAATTTTCTGAATTCATTACTTTGAACAGATTCTTTTTAAGACTATAAATTATTTACAAAGATAAAGATTCGAGTTTCCAAGCAAAACGAAATAATTTGAGGTTGTTAGCAACGATTAAGTTCATTAATATTTCTGAGAGGGTTCTTTTAAAGCTTCGGATTATATTTCACTTTAACTAGCGGGTAAAAGGAAATAGTTTAATATTTATTAAGGATATCATATGAATATTATATATGTATATAATATTTAGAATTTCTGTTCTATGAGATACAATATTGATTATTTATATATATGATTAATAATTTCTTCTAATAATTTAATTTTATTCAAATATTTCTATATAAACTCTTTATCCCAAACACAGTGGCATAACTAAAGATAACAGGACTGGCAAAATGCTAGGGTCCATAATTTTAAGTATCTCTGCCACTTTCAGTCATTATAAATTTATTAGCATACATACTACGCTACTGTCTTCCATCTAAAATTGCAAAAATAAAAATAAATAAAACTATGCTGCGAAACCATAAATTATAGTTTGATTAATCACCGTTTAAGAAGCAATATATAAGATGTTTATATATTTCTGAAATTATATATTGAAATTATTATTACTGAAATTATTATTATTGACAGAAACAATTTTAAATTTATATTAAATTATAATTCTAACTCATATAAAAATATAATGGAAGATAAAAATGTAACTTAATATTGAGAATTTTAATTAAATTCAAAATTCTCAGAATTTTAAATTTTCTAAAGAAATTTATAACTTTAATTAGATTATAAAATTCTCTAATTCAGGCTAAGCAATTTTGAATTAATTGAAATAATTCTAAATTATCTCAAATGTAATGGCAAATACAAACATAAATTAATATAAAGAATTATTTTCTTACTTCTTCTAAATTATAAAATTCTTTAAAATCTTATAGTTAAGAAGTAAGAAGTAAATAAATAGAAATAAAAATTAAGGCTGAGGAATTTTTCTTACTTTTAAATTATGTTTCTTTAAAATCAGCTAAGCTGAATGATTTTCAATTAATTATAAAATAATTCTAACTCATCTAAAATTTAATGGCAAATAGAAATGCAAATTAATACTTAAAATATTTTCTTACTGTTTTTAAATTATAAAATTCTGTAAAATCTTATGATTTAGAAAAAGTAAGAAGTAAACAAAATTGTAAATTAATACAGGAATTTTACATGCTTCATCTAAACTTAAAAAATCTTTAAAAGCTTATTAAAATATAGCAGTATTAAAACATTCTACTTATTAAAAAACAGTAATCTTATAATTAATGATTAACATGAACTTATTTAATTTTTTCAGGGATTCTGCACAAAGTACTTGTTCGGACTTGCATTGCCTAGTTATACCGTAATACGTAAGTCCCAATATAGATAGGGAGTCAGGCCCCATATTGCAGAGTTATATTCTTATAGGTCAGTCGCAATTAACTAAAGAGTCAGGCCCCATATTGTCTAGATATATCGTGATAAGTCACTCACATTATGATTAGAGAGTCAGGCCTCATATTATCTAGTTATATTGTGATAGTCACAATATAACTAGTGAGTCAGACCCCATATTGCCTAGTTACATTGTGGTAAATCAGATGCAAAATAACTAGAGAGGCAGACCCGATATTGCAGAGTTATATTCTTATAGGTCAGTCGTGATTAACTTGAGAGTCAGACCCCATTGTTTAATTATATCGTGATAGGTCACTCACAATTTAACTGGTGAGTCAAGCCCCATATTGTTTAGTTATATCGTGATAAATCACTCACAATATGTCAGTCCTCATATTTTCCGGTTGTATTGTGATAGCCACAATATAACTAGTGAGTCAGGCCCCATCTTGCCTAGTTATACTGTTGTAAGTCAAATTCAAAATAACTAGAGAATTTTGCCCCTTATTTTCTAGTTATACTACGATAAAATAGAAAGTCATTCCTCATATTGTCTAATCATATAGTGATAAGTCTGCCGCAATATAGCTAGAGAGTCAGGTCCCATATAGTGATAAAGAAGAACTCAATTTCTTTGGTGGGATTCTGCCCAAAGCATTTGCCAAGTCCCATATTGTCTAGTTACGCCACTGTTCAAACAATTAGTTAATTTTGATTATACTCATACCCTTGATAGTTCATAGTTTATAACTAAATTATAACGGTCTGATAGTTATAACACTATAGTAACAGATTTGATTAAGCCACTAGATGAGGAGCAGATCCTAGAGATAGGACTGTTGATGCCACCGTGAAGACAGTGAAGTTTATTAAGCAGATTCGGTCCACGACCATGGCAGCAAATTGCCAGTCGGACACGACTTCTGCGTCTTGATCGTCTTTCCTGAGCTTTGCGGTGATTTTCTTAAGCTCGCGCAGTATAGCTGAAAGTTCCACATCTGCATGCATGCAACCGTACATCATGTTTCCATGGTTGGCACCTCCGATCAGAACATTGGCGTAACTCCTCTCGCCCTGAACTCTTTGCTGAGCAGGCGAAGATGAGGCCGTAGCCGGCCTGAATTCCTCTTCCCCACCACTTGCAGTGCCCCCATCGACGATGCTGGTCAACAGACTCCTAGAAGCCCGTTCTTTGAGTTCCATTTCACAAACTTTGGTGCTGCGGAAAAGATCTCGCCTCGTTATCTTGTGTCCGGGCCTCTCCATTCGGAGTAACCACGGTAGCCATAAAAGAAAGATTTTCCTGATCTGTTGAGAACAAAAAGAAAGAAAAATCAGTGGCATGATCAGTTAAAATATAAATATTTTTGCCTTTGAAAATGTGGCATTCATTTTTAAATAAACCCGTCAGAGCACTTTTTTAAAAATACGCTTTCATTCATCAATTAAAGAATATCATTTCATATTTTTTTTTATTTTCTACCCATAAGACTTTGATTTCCAATAGTATTTTAAATATTTCACTTTCTCATATTCAATTTTTATTAAGTTTCCATCGGGTGGTATGAAATCAATTCAGAGTTAAATTAACCGATTAATTGTAGTGTAATAGTCATATCACATGCTCTCTGACACCGCCGAAGGCCCACGGATAAATAATACTGAAGGACCGGACTGCCACAACAGCAACAATGACGGGATCTGTGGTTGAGTCCTATGGGCCATCACTGGCCTCGGTACAACACTTTACTAAAGAAATACGTCCCGATATCGATGGGGGGAGTCAGATCCTCACATTTTCGTGTACTCTTCAGAATGGTGAGATCTGACCACCATACTGTAAGTATCTCACCCTCATTCCCAAATGCCCTCAACCTCAGATACTCCTTGAAATGAGGATTGCATACGTTTATATAAGTACATTTAGGTCCGATTAACCCAGAAGTTTCGTAAAGAAAATACATATTAAGCATTAAGCTTAAAAGGAGATAGAGCCCTCATTGTTCATGAAGTAGATTAATATTTATGAAAGCCATATTTTGTTGTAAAGGAAGAATAATAAATTGGAGATATTAATTAATTCTGTAAGATTCCTGATACCAATATATATATATATATATATATATA
>JAPMOQ010000725.1:5065748-5107799 GCA_026543055.1 Argiope trifasciata
TGAACGTTTGTTGACAGAAAACCCTTCTATCTTTGTGGAAGAAACTTTGGATGAATACTATCGTTGAACGGGACTGCGAAATTGAGTCAAATGACTGTGAAGCCCTAATCGATGGGATTTTTTCTCTCGCCAAGATTATGAAACTAGAAGTGGAATATAATCTGGTAAAATAATATAGTCGGAACTATAGAATAAGTTATGGAGTGGCATTCTTTTCAACAGAGCAAACATTTTCCAAAACCATAAAGAAAATTCTGAAAGGTAGAAAAAATTATTGTTTCGCACATTGAGAAGCACTACCCTAATAAGTCGGCACCTATGCTCGCTATAAATTCATTTAATGATAAAGCTGTGTCTCATTTTCACCAAATTTCGAAACCAAACCGAAGACAAATATCTTGAAATAATTTTCTTGTAAGAGAATAATGCATTATAAATGATAAATTTCATCCATACAATTTTTTTTTGAATTTTTTTTTCGAAATGTGATGTATTGTCTTAGATTTCTGTTGAAAAAATGTTTCCCTTAAGATAGCTTCATATTATGAGTAAATTCCCGAAATCCTAATATTATGATTCGGGAACGAATCATGCTCTTTAAGCGAGTTTCACTGCATATAGAATTATTTTCATTATCAAATTATTATTTGTACATTATACTTTTGGCTAAAGAAGCCTTTATCAATTTTTGCTGTAATAAAACAACGTGCAGAGTTTTTGCTCTTGAAACAATTAGCTGTATTCACAATCACAGTTTTATTTAAATTTATGTAAAATAAAGGTATAAGATTTTAAATTTCCATGACAATATGCCAACACTTTAAATAATTATTCACATTTTAAAGTAGGCATGCAAATTGAAAATATAAATTTTTTCCTTCTATTTTGTGTTATGATATCATAACTTCCGAGCTTCAACGTTAAAAGTCATACGGCTTCAGATTTTAATATTAAAATTTCCGTTTTTTTACTACTTATTATGCATAGAATGATAGAGTTTAAAATAAAAATGTTTCTCAAAGCTAGTTTTTGTAAACCTCCTCTCATAAAAGCTTAAGATATATCAATACATATATTAACGTTTATCTGGAAATTCTGGAAAATGTACGGTTATATTAATATGCCAGCATTCTTCTATGTATTTCTCAGCAGATATATTTCTGATTCCCAGATGGCACATTTTTTTAAAACCAATATGTGTATGCAACTACTTTAGGATTTTTATGCTTCCTTAAAAGGATTTATGCGTATTTTCTTTAAACTCGAATCGCCAAATTCTCTATTGCCATATTGATATCTTTACTTTTTTTTAATCATAATCTTCGAATGAAATTTCTACTTTAATTTTGTACGCAGATAAAAATTTGGTTTTATACACTGTGCTTTCATGATTGTTTGTACGTATATTTCAAATCCCTCTAAATCAAGAAAATTATCCTACTTTCATTTAACCATATGCAGTTTAAATTATTTATTTGAACTCCTATTTTATTATGTTAAAATTTATTAATATTTATTATATTATTTTTATTATTTACAAATCGTAAATTCTTACCTTTTTGATTCAGTAACAGCAATAAAAGAATAATGAATTATCATTATTTTTGAACTTATTTGAGAGAGCCGTTAATCAGTATTTTTCCTGATATTGTTAATAAAAATTTCTCCGTAGTTTATGTTCTTGCCATCGCTGTAATTAAAATTTGGGCATGGATACTTTTTATGGTTCAATTTACGGCATTTAACGATTTGCATTGTGCATCATGCTCATGATACCATCTTCTAGGCTTTATGGTGATTCCATGTTTCCTAAATGCTCATTCAATTTCTCGTTGTAAACTTTGATGATCCTTAGTTAGATTATATTGATAAGAAGTTTATTGATAATTGAAAGAAATGGCGATTTTTCTATTAAATATGGATGACTTAAATATTTTTTTTCTCTATCATTAAAAAAAGTGAGCAAGAAACAGAGTAATGACATGCTTAAAATATTTTTCAAAAACATCAGGTCTTTTCTATTATCTTTCAAGAGAACAAATTCGATAGAAAACAGATAATTTTATCTTTTACTTTTTAAGAAACTTTTTGACTTACAATAAATGATTTTTTTTGTTAAAAATTCATTCAAAAAGATAACATCAATATTATTTCTTTCTACATTATTAACCTATTCAAATCGATAAATATGCTCAATATTCTTTCGAATGATTTCATAAAAATTATTCAAGGTTAATAATAAACTAAATTTAGCTCTTATATAGATTACGTAAACTCTTTTAACTACCAGATTCTAATGACCATGAAGTTTAAGAAAATTGCCTACGAAAGTTCTTTTCTATCACAATGTCACTTAATCCGTCTTTTCAATGAAATTAAATTGATAAAGTATTTTATTGATAAGTAAATGGAGCTGTTTGGATTACACCGATGCTTAGATTTGTGAAAATGTTTATTACTTTTACTTCTTTTTTCCCCATTTGTGGGGAATAATGATATTATAAATGTTTCGTTGGTTTTTATTGATATTGCGATCACATTTATTGATAGCTTTAAAAACGAATAAATTGCATATGTTTTAATATTTTTTTTTATAAAAACAAAGTCTCATTCAGAAATTTCTTTTTTTTTATTTCACATGGGATTTTTAAAGATATTGCTTAAATTTCTGATATACCAAATTCGTGATGTTTAATTATTGATAATAACTGCAAAGTTTCTTTTCGACATTTAACAATTAATTGAATAATCAATTTTAAGATAATGCCTCCAATTTATTGAATTGCAAAATTTATAGGCTACTTTGTTGCTTTACTTAATTTAAATGTAAATTTGCTAAACATATTCCCCTCCGTGCAATTGGCATTCTTTTTTATAACTTAGGAATAAAATTACAGTCCGTCATTCAGACCGCCACTATAACATTTTTAATAGCTTGGACCATTTTCAACAAAAAAGGCACTGATTTTTTAATATCATCGTATTCAAAAATATTTCCCATGAGAGAAATTATAATGTAAAATGCAAATACAGTAAACTCTCGCTACAACGATACCCGATACAACAATAACTCCCTCTACTACAATAATGTTTTGTGGTCCCGGTGATTTTGCATATAAACTAATGTTAATCTCCCCTCAATATTACGATATTCTCTAGAACAATAAACCTCTGTAAAACGATTTTTTCAATCTAAATTTCAGTATTATATTCTCCCTTTATAATAATATTTTGATTTTCAAATACTTTTTTTTCGTTTTCTTTTGTTATTTTTTCCTTCTATTAAGACTCATTGTGGATATTGTGGAAGTTGGTGGGAAGTAACAGAAAAAACCATTCGGAATTGCTGGAAAAAGGCTTATCTTTGTGTTATGGAAGATAAGAAATCTGATAATGATGAAAATTCCATAGATAATGATCTCTCAGATGATCAAGAATGTGTTTTGCACATCCAAAAATCCGTATCCCAACTTGAGGAAACAAGCGGTAAAAAGTTTGGAATTAGTATAGAAGACTATTTAACAGCAGTTGATGATCTTATGGTTTTCGCAGGAGTTACTGATGAAGATATTCTCTCTGAAATTACTGATGAGATAGGAAACAATGATGAAGATGATGATAATGATAATACAGGTCCATCGCAGTCCTTGTCATTCCAGGAAGCTCTTCAATCTGTGAATTCTCTACGGACATTTTTTTTCAAGCCTTCCGTCGACAAATGAAGAACATTTTCGTGCACTAGACTCAATGCATACAGTATTGGTGAACTTAACAGTTAAAAAGATGAATAAACAAACAAAAATATTGGATTATTTTCAATAAAAAGTGTTTTCAGGTATGTGAATATTTCTGTGCTTATTTTCTGAATTTATCTTATTTATTAATTTTTTTAGTATTTAAACCATTATTATTAGTATTTTACAAATTAATTTCTTCTAAATATAGACTTAAAAGTAGTATGTTATGCCCCTTAAACTAATAATAATAATAATAATAATAAACTCTTATTAAATGCTCAAAATATGTGGGCCCTTGATATAACAATATGCCTCTCTACAACAATATATTTATTTGGTCCCTAAAATATTGTTGTAACGAGGTTTCACTGTATTTATTAGAAATTAATAACAACAACAACAAAAAAAGACCATTGTTGCTTTTTTTCAAGTGCTTAGTGAATCAGTACTACTATTTATTGCATTCTGAGGTAAAACATACGATAAAAGAATATCGTTTGATATCTCGAGACTGTATGGGACCGCGGTGGCCTGGTGGTAAGGTCTCGGCTTCGGAACCGGAGGGTTGCAGGTTCGAAACTCGATTCCACCGAAGAACCGTCGTGTGAGGGGGTCTCTTGCGCGTTAAATCTGTCAGGGCAAACGTCCTACCGTTGGTTTGGTGTGGAGGGGGTGCCAGTTCAGGTATCGTCCTCGTCATCTAATCGTGGTTCGAAATTACGAGGTCCGTCCCAAGTTGCTTTCAAACGGGACGTTAATATAACTAAACTCTAGGCTGTATGGAGTCGTATATTTTCTGATATTATTAAATGTTGATGAAATTCATGTACCTTTATATCTTTAATATTAATTTTTTAATTAGAAAATTCCTGGATTATGAATTATAGGAAATGGGTGTTTAAGGCATAACACAACTTATAGGAAACCTTGTCTAATGCCTGTCCTTAAAATTCTGACTTAAAGGAATACCTAAGATGAAGCTAAATGATATTAATTACTAAAAATTATTTGTAAAAAAATCAGACATGATGTTATTAGATATGTGATGTTCGTTTACTTATTTCATCAATATAAAGATAATTGAAGCAATATTTTGAGCGCATTTGTTAAAACCTAAATGATAAAGTGTATGACTTACAATTCAAATATTTTTGATTTACACCAGAAAATGAAATTTAATTTTGGAATAGTAAGAGTTTATTACTTTTATAATTCGTTAACCCTTAACTGGGGAATGCGGTCTGTGAGACTGCTAGCGATGAACTTTCGGCCACTCATATTCTATTTTTGGATTGAATATGGAATGGATTGACCTTGTAGCTTCCTGCTCCGGGACCTTCAATACAAATGCACTTTTTCAACTGGTTTCAGCAGATGCTTTTTAAATGAATTCATTTATTTCTTTGAGCGACGTCTCTAAGATCGCACCTGTACGTTAGTGTCCCAGTGATAAACAAGGCTTAGCAGACAGCTCTAAAAATTGGGCCATGAAATGACATCTAAATTACTGATCCTATTATGAAGCAGTGTTATAAAGACTGAAAAGGAGCAGAAATTAGTTTCAGTAATGAGGGTAATTGGGCAAAAGATTTTTCAATGAAAGTTCGCATTCAACTGATTCTGATATGTATGGTTAAACATAATTAATTTTTCTAGTTATAATGGTTTTTGAAAAATTTCCAAAATACATTAATATACTAAGAGAAATATATACCAAATATATAGGTTGAATTTTATACTATTCTTAACATGTTTATTTAAAGTGCCCTCGAAAACCATGCTATGAAAGTCTTATAAGCCAAAAAAAGTTGTTGTATTTTTGTTGTAAAGTTGTTGTTTCATATAGTTGCTGAATTTTACGTTATGTTGTTTTCTATATATCTTTACATGCTACAAAAATACATACTATTTAAAAAAGTAAAAAGTAATATGATTTTTTTCCAAAAGAAATATTTATTGTAACATGTAGTGTTAGAAGAAAATGTATATTCAAACAACGCATTTATTTTTTTCAAGGATAATAAATTTTGAAATATTTCTAAATCATATCTAAATATCAAGAAAAATAACTGCAGAATATATTTGGAGATTTTCATTCTAATACATTCATAAGAAAATTTGAGTGTAAATGAAATGCGGTCTCGTAGACCACACATCCCGAGTTATATCCTAAAATTTCACTTCCCAAGTTAAGGTTAATCTACCATCGATTTAGTATAAGAAATAAATTCAGCTAATTCAATCTGAAAAAGGAAAAAATCCTCCGTATTTTTATTTTTACATAATAAATAACATATTACGTAAAGTAATAATTTTTCTTATATCACCCTACGTTAATTCATAAAATTATCTGTTATTCATTTTAAAAAGACGTTTCAAAATTTACTTTCAAGAATTTATACAGCAAAAATATACATATAAATATCATATATGCAAGTTTCAGTATTTTGCTTATTTAACCTTTCTTTGACGGAAAAAAGTTCAAATTTCCTCCTTTTACTTTTATTTCTCCTTTCATATTGCAATTTTCTATGTCCACCTAGCTGGATCGCTGTTATCACTGGTATTATATACTGCTTTGTCTGTTTATCTCTATGGTGTAGCATTAAGAAATCTCTATAAAATGCAATTGGCTAATTTCTTTTTGCTTTTATCTATGCGAAATGTTTCTTCGGATAAAGATTAGAATTATTCAATAATCTATCCTCATTTTGCAACACATTATTATTATTATTATTTTTATATTTCTAGTATAATAATATTCTACTTATTATTCTTTCAAAGCAACTGAATAAACGAATTTATGTTTTGAAATTCACAAATTACAAAAAATATTTCTCCTGTGTTAAAAGATACCATTAACTTATTTTAAAATAAAATCAAAAACAGAAACGAACGTTAAGTAACTCTTATTGATCGATAAATTCATCAATCGCAACAAAAGAAAAATTAAATTAAATCTAAATTGCTATCCATCTAGTTATAAATTTTAACAAAATTATAATTTTGGGGCTAATTAAAGGTAATCATATTTTTCAATGCCCGGTGATCTATCAAGTTCTTTTGGAGAGAAATACGATAAACCTTCTTCTTAACTTTGAGAATCTTGAAAACTAATTTGCATTAATAATACGGCAAATTAGAGAATTTGAATAATATAAAACCAAAAAAGAAAAACCTTAACGAATCATAATATCCGGGTGCGAGAAATTGGTTTCCCATGTATTTCCTAAATCGTGCTTTGAAAACTTAAATTCTGACGTTTTTCAGAAAACCTTTGGAGAGCAGAAAAAGCAGTCAAGAAATGTGGTTTATTTTTAATGCATTCTCATATCTGCATCGAAAAATTCACCATATCGTCGCTATGCATATCTGTATGCAAATCATGCTTGCATTTATCCAGATTCGACTATATGAAATAATGCGTCATATTTTCTTGCCAACATATGATGCATTCAAAAATCGATTAGGCAGTTTGTATCCTAAAAGAGACTTTTCAATAATGCTTGTTTGAGGGATTCAGTTTCTGGTATATCAAGCAGCTACGGAGAGAGAGAAATTCTTATTGATCAAAAATGAACGTCGTACGAATGCTAACAAAGCTTTCTGTAAAGAAATGATGTTTTATGCGGAAGTCCTGGGCTATTGAAATTCAATTTCGGTGGTTTATGTTTCCGAAAGATTCGAAACTTGAAATATATGTTTTTTTATTAACTTCTTATTGATTTTGATATATTTTTCTATAAATTTATGCTGCAATTATTGAATTCCTTTTATACCTATATGTTGGAAATCAAATATTATATAATAAATATCAACTTATTCCCTTAATTTTCAATTTTAATTTGCTTAAGCGACCATATTTTCTCGTCCAAATTTAGACAATTTAAAGAATCATGAAATGTATTATTTATTTGCCTCGAGGTATATGCACATTGAAAAATTAAACCAATTGTTTATATTGCATATAAAGTCGATTTTTTTTTAAATATTGTACAATTAGTTTTTTCATCAATTTTGTCACAAATTATGTCTGAAGAAAAAAGACAATTTCTATTCAAAGATGATTAAGATTATTTATTTACGATAACAATAAGGGAAGGTGTTGCATCTCACGACAAACCGCATACGATGTCGTTTATTTTACGTGAGATTGGAATTTACTCTTTTAAGAGTATTTACTCATCAAGAGGGAGTTTTGCTATTTTTGTTATACGCAGAACTGTTACTAATAAGGGGAAAATACTTGTATGATATTAAATAATATTCGAAATATTGTGTAGTTTGTTGAGCTTTGAACAGTGTAATATAATATAACATAATATTGAACAATATTGGGATATAAGCTGTAGAAAATTCAAGTACATTTAATTAATTAATTATTTATTTTGTAATTATTGTTTGTTTTTATTAAAGACGTGAATTATAACTTTGAAATATATTATATAAAACAGATTTAATTTTACTGCGTATTATACCTCAAAAGGATTTTAAAATACAATTCCATGAAGGTGTAGTTTTATACTTTGGATAGATAGCAGGTTGTATCTCAGAATATCCCAAGTTACAACAAGGTTTGTATGAATTATTGATTTCATACATCAACTAATCCAATATATTATGTTTAGGCTTTTTTCATTATCAGTATGAAAGTTCTATTTAGAAAACTGGAATTTATTGTTTAGGAGCTTATTAAAAATGTCAAGAGCCTTAAAAATAAATAAAATTGAAGAAGTTATTAATAAAGTTACAAAATAAATATTTTCTATTTTTTTTCTTTTTTACTCTTTGAGTAAGAAAATGTGACATGGTGCTATTTTCTTTCAGCTGCAAATGAGTGTTAATCTTTGGATATTTGCAAGGATATAAAGAACTCATATCTTTTTTTAACGAAACGATTATAAGTTAAAATTTGTAGTACGTAAATTATCCTTCGAGAAAAGTTAAGAATTTCTAAAACAATGTATATATTTATCATCAAACTGTGCAGAATTAGCTTAAACTGTAGATATCGTTGACATTTTAGTATTTTTACCAGATATAGATTCATCATACAAATATAAAGTACTAAGAATTATTGCATTAATTTTTGTCTAATACTTGTACTTTTTAATAAGCTGTTTTCCCTGTATAATATTGATAGTTATTTCATGCTTCCTAAATAGCTGTAACACTTCACTGTAAACATTTCAAGAGTATAAAATCTTTCTAACTATCTAGTTATGCAACAGAAATATATGTCTGTATATCTTGCATTAAATATTTTAATGCAATTTATTTTATTGCAAAAATTATGTTCCTATCTTAAAGTAAAAATTTAGAAAATGCAAAATAAATTATGATGTAAATTGTATTTTAAAATGAAATCTGTGGTTGAAAGTAAAATTTCAAAATCATTACCTTGATAATAAATCAATTTGATTATTTTTATAGAAGTCAGTTTCTTATACATGTTTATCATTAATAATAACATATATCTTTAAAATAATTCTACTAATTTTATCAAATACATTATCTGTAAAAGTGTTTTAGTAAAAAAATATTTTAAAATGTATTAAAACAAATAAAAATTAATAGCTTTGAAACGCTATTTATATAAATAAAAGCTAATTAATTCTGAAACAGTTATAAAATCTAAAAAGATACTTGTTGTGTCATTTAAAACGATTTAATTATATTTATTAAGAATGATAAATGAAACTAACTGATTAAATTGTATGATTATTTCCATGTCATAATAATAATTAAATTTTTTCTCTTTAACAATAGTTGATAGCTAAAAATTTTGTGCGTATTTTTTTCCTGAAAATAGGTTTCATAGAAAGCATAATCTTTTTAAAATTGCAACTTATGTTCCAGCATATCCTAACAAAAATGTATTCCATAAATTAATATAACAGCAGACGATTTTTAACGCATATTTAATGACATTTCTGAAAAGATATTTTTGAACTATTTCTTTTTAAAATGAAGTCTTACGAATTCCTCTTGAACTAACGAGTTTTCTTTAATTTATAATTATCTCTTTCTTTCGAACTTTTGGTACATTTCCAATTATTTTGATAAAAGTGTGATAAAGTTTAATGAAAGTTTGATTACGAATATATAAAATGATTAAAGTAATATTAAAAATAAAGATTATTTAGAATTGATTAAAGAATAGATAAAGTAAAATTAAAGAATATATCAAATGGAAGTAACAGTCCGTTTAAAGCGAAAGCAAATAACGAATTTTAAAGATAATCATAGTAATTTAATAGTTCCTATTCTGTGGCTCATTCATTTAAATTTAATGAAATCTTAGATTATTTAGAGAAGTATAAATTTTTTAGTTATCATAAGAATTTTTTTTCATTCATAGAGCATCAATAAAAGGTCAATTAGTCGATGAAATTTACTGGCAAGTTCATGTTCCTTAATTTGTTTATAAAATATAATTTCTAGAAACATCAACTCACTGCTTGTATTTTCTTTATTTTTGCTTTACGTCAATAAAATGATAAGAATATATATGAAAATAATTAATTAATTTAAAATTAAAGTTAAATTTTTAAAAAAATCTCATAAATTGAAGATATTGGCGAAGTGAAAGTAAATTAAGTCATTTCAATTTTGCCTACCTTTATATTTATTTGGATGTTATTACGGAAAAATTTCGTAATATATGTTAGAACTTTTAACAGAAATTTAAAATTTAAAAATGCACATTTAAAATTATTAAGAACATTTTTGGATTTTATAATTCACATTCAAATTTCTTAATGTTAAACTAGCTGTATATAATTCCTTAAAAACCTTTTTGGAATTTTCAATCAATTACTCTATTCTATGTTTTGAATTATTAAAAATTTGTTTCAAAACTGGTATCATCACACATTATTCGAAAAAAAATTTAAATTTGTGACATAAAACTATTTTTTAATTAATTTTTTTTTTTAAATTCAAAAATAATTGTACTTTCTTTTCGAACTTGTTTAAAATTGGAAACTAATATACAATCTAACATGAATATTGTTTCACAAAATTCAACAACGTTTCAAATTTTGAAATTTTTGTTTCGTTCTAAAATATAAAGTTCATCAAGGCTGTTTCATTGAAAAGAGATTTAAGAGAACCAACTACAGCGTACTAATTTAATTAAATCGCAAGAGCGCCGACATTTAAAGCATTTTTTTCCTTCTTATACCTCAACCTTGGAGAGATTTAGACTTTTTTCCCTTTTTGGATAACAAAAATCTATTCACTGGGAAAAACCTATCAAATGGAAATTTTTAATCGATGTGTTAAGTAATATACGGAGCAGTAGAAAATTCACGCAAGATTTTTTTTCCATACATCAAATATGGAATTCAAAAAAAATTATAATTGCGATGAAGTAAAAGTAATTATAAAGTTAGGTATATCAGAATTATAAGGGAATAACAATATAAGGGAATAGGGAATAACTACGTAGCAATTTAAACAGTAATTGATCTACCATTTTTAGTGCAAAATAAAAGAAGAGTGTTTTCACTACAACAATATATATATATATATATATATATATATATATATAAATTTTACTTTCAAGATTTTTTCGAATATAAAATTATTCCACAGATTGTTATATTATAAAAATTATGAAGTGGATAATGTTATGTGAGCTCATTGAGGACTGGTCAAAAGAATACTCGTTTATAGCCAGCCGAACCTCGCTTTCGGGTCAAGAGTTATCTCGTTTTTTAGCAAACCGAACATTGAGGCTGAGTCGCGATTTTCATGTTTTTTCTGCTAAATCGATGTATAACCAACCAGATTCAACCAGACTAAGACATTAATGACCGCAAAGATATCTGTAAAACACGTACCTGGACAGTGCATTTTTGGACAAACTTGTACGTTCTAAAATGATCATTACTTTGTTATTTATGAAGAAATAACGGACCGGACAGGTAATACGAGAAAACTCGTGAGCTGTCCTAAATGTTTCAAACTGTTCTAAAACAAGATACTTTTGCAAGTCGTGCCGAACTCCATTGAACAAGGGAATGTGCCTTACCAAATATCACACTCTAAAGCATTATTCAAACGTATAAAACTCCGATATAATATATATCACGTGAAAAATTCTGTGTAATAAATACAAGTATAAAATATATAGTAATATTTAAAAATAGTTTATAAAAATATAATACCAAATACATAGTAAAAATGTGCATATATGTATCTCATGGATTATTAAGCATGGTTCTAGAGCGTTTAAAACTACTGACCCTGGAAGAACGTTGAGCGATCCGAGTGCCATAAACAATGTGCTAGAATTCTATGTCTTAAAAGTTAACTTCGATGACTTCTCAAGTCTTTTTATGAGGACGAATAGTAAATTTGAATAAAATATTTGCCACACATAATATACAAAAATATTAACTGCACAAAACAGGTTACATAATGGATGTCACGTACTCGAATTTTCATAGGAAAGCAGCATGGATAACTTTAAGGACGTTTCGTACTTTATTCTATGACATATGATATTTATTACTTTTTTTATTTTATTACTTCGAATTTAATATTATATAGAATTTAGTAAAGTTTAATATTTTATTATTACAGTATCATCTCCAATCACGATAAAAAAAAACTGAATAAAAAATTTGATTTTAAGATATTTTGCTTTTCTCGGGTTTCAAACTTGGTGAAAAAGATTGTTGATCAAACAGTTTTAGGTCCAATTGTGAGATTGAAAACATAATTACATAATTTAGTAATTAAGTCCCATGTTCTTAAGCAAGTAAAAGTATCCTAGACAAAAAAAACTTTAGTTTTCCTGGTTATTTAACAACTATATTTTTCTTATGGCCTAATTAAATAAAAGTATACAAAATTATTTACGTTAATAATTCATTAAAACTTTATTTTGATTATTATTTAAAAAATAATTTTTGAAAAATATAGAATTATATCTGGCCTGACATATCAAGACATATTTCTTTTTATGAGGTAGAGATAACTTGACTTGCTCTTTTAATGCTATTTTCATTTGATGGTGGTAATGAGATCTCCAATGGTCTTTTAGTTGCATTTCCTTTAATTGAGGACCATTCTTCCATTAATTTATTTTCATCCAAAAAGGATTTTAAACTTGCTCATGGTCTTCCTTCCTTGTTGATGAAAGAAATTCATCATATTTCAGCATGGTCTGATTTATATGCCTTCAGAATTTCAATACGGTCATTATATTTTTCAGCTTCCTTCTTGATAGCTCTGCTTTTCGATTTTATTATATATTCAGTAATTGAAACTACCTAATCTGCAAAATACGTGAATACCCGAATTGATCCCTTTTTTGTCCTTATTGCGCATTTATAATATGACAAGTAACTATCGATGTTAACAAAATACATGTTACATTCTTTTAAAATAGTAGGTTTTATTACATCGACTTTTTTTAAATTCTTCTGATTCAGCTAGTTCCATTTGGCTCACAATCTATATATGTAGATAAAGAAGTCACAGCTTTACTATCTTTCCACTTGACAAGGCACATTTTAACATCATCTGTGCCGAATTCATTCTATTCTGCTCTTTTCATGTATTTATCATATTTCTTTTATATGTGCATGAAAAATTCTATTGATCAACCTAAAATCCTTTTGTTCCAAAATTTCTGAAATCTTCTTTTAAGTTAAAACCCTTAGTTGTGAAAAGTTAGCATTAGCATATAAAATTCCGTATATTATATGTGTGATGTGGGATTGAAATATCGATTATTGGATACAAGATAACTATAAAATAAATTTTGTTATTAAATAAAAAATTAACATTTTTAAAGCTATAATTTATAACAGAAATAAAAATTAGTCATTATGAAAATTATATCAAAGGGCAAGCAGTGACAATTTGAAAACAATCACTCTGAACGTCTCGGTCTATCATCTCCACCTGATGATGCCTTTTCCGGAAAAAAAAACTAAATTAAACACAATAAAAGATCAAAACATAATGCAGAAACAATATTAATGTTTATTGATTATTTTCTGTTCACCTTTTCATCGATCCGTATTAAGTAAAAGAAAGGGTAAAAAATTATAGTATGTTGTTTGAGGAAAACTGTTCAGCGTATAGAAGCAAGAACAGATTAGAACGAAATTGTATAAAAGGAGCAATTGTTAATCGAGTCCAGGATGATATAAAGGAAAGGTGCTTTATGTGATTACCCTTATTCACTTGAAATATTTCAAGTCATTGGACATTGTGTTCAACAACGGATTGTAACTATTCATTTGCAATGCTTTGCGTATGAAGCGTTATGGAGTTCTTTGAATCATTCAGCACAACAAGATACCGTCATTATTACAGACGGAAACATCGACATGAAACATGAAAACGACTACAAACGTTTCTTACCCTAATATGATTTTGTATAAAGCTTATTGTTCTTCGCTTATGTTCAAAATCAATGACATTTTTTTCCTAGAATTGACAACTTTTCACGATTTTATATTTTATTGCTCACAATTCTTATTCTGAATTGTTAATATTGTTTATGTATTCCTTTTTGGTCGTTTATTGTGTTTAATTGAATATTATCCAGAAAAATCATCCCCTTGAAGATATTTCTGAACTAAATTTTTTTTTGAAATTCCGGGAGGGCATCTCATATATGTTGAAAATATTTCGCGGTAATCTGCTGCCTTGTAGGATGCTGTTCATAGGGGAAATTAAATTATAATCACCATGTATATTTTAACCTAATTTATACTAAATACGTTTGTAGTCTTTGGTAATAACTTCAACCAGCCCTTAAGAATTTTATTAAAAAATATGCAAGAGTTTATTTTAATAATCAATGGAAAAAAATGTATTTAAATTTACAATGTTTCCTGTTTGATATCATTTTCATTATATCTCTAATTAGTAATGATGGATAGAAAAAAATATACCAAATTAGTGCAATCTATTGATAAAAAATTATATCTATATTTGAAAATGTTGCAGTACACGCATTTTCAAGTTACCAATTTATTTTGGTGGACAAAAAAAAAAATGAAAAAAAAAATTACAGGTACATCTTATGATTGAAAAGGGTATACATGAAATAAAAAATAGTATTTATGCAAAAGTCGTTGGATAAAATATGGTTGTATCGATCAAATAGTATGTAAAATGACTTAAAAAAATCTAAAAACCAAACTTTTTAAGAAAAGCGTAACAAAGATGAGTTAATAAAGTCTAAACACGCAGCTATTACTGCATCTCATTTCACCTGCGAAAAGAATTACGGAAACACATTATGTTAAGGCATTAGCAAACTTTCCGATAAACACCTTTATGCAGACAACATTTCAGGTTCAAGTAATTGCTGCGTATACTGTTTTTGGAAGTAATGTGAGCGATTATAATCAACCATATTATCAACATTACTTTGAATAATGGATGCTATTAATGCAACTTGCATATATTTAAGTAAATATCAGAATTATAACCAAACTTTTCCATCATTTAAATTGAGAAAACATTTGCTTTTCTTATCTTTCCAAAGTATTCGAAAAGTAATTTGAAACACTCAAAATCCAATAAAAAAATTTCCTTGGGAGACTCCAGAAAAAAATATTAAATAAATGAATACCAAACTCGTCTAAGAATTTCTTCATTTTCCAAATAAAAAAACAACTTTTCCATATTATCGCCTAATAAACGGACCATAAAGATTAAACTAAGGCCGCCTGCCATCAAAAAAAGATTAACCTCAAATTCGTTTCTATTTACTTGAGACATGAACCTTAGCGCAATGAAATCTTTGATGGTAAATTACTCGGGGCAAACATTGCATAAAATTTTGTAAAACAAATTGCTTCCAGAAAGCAAAATTCTGCACGGAAGACTTTATTTATATGGCCCAAATGAATTCTTTAAAAAACGTATATCAATACCAGCCTCCATTCGATTAAGATTCTGCAGCGAAAAGCACTATTAAGGCAAATTATTCGAAGTGTTTAACTTACCTGAAATTAGAAGCCCGTAAAGCGTAAAGCAAATATGAAAATAATTTCGCTTTGGGAGAAATATATGAAGGGATTCAAAGAACATTTATTTGAAAATTTCAGCGATTCCCCAAGGGGATGGCTTAAAATTATTTGCTGAGTGCGTGATAAGTCTCTAAAAGTGGAGAGAGGGGAGCGGAAATACTGTTTTTAATTACCTTGATCTAAGGAATAATGAAAATTTTTAGAGAGCACTTTTGTAAAAGGTAAACAAAACAGTAAATAATCTGTTTTTGCGAAGAAAACAAAAAACTTTGCTTTTAATTAGGGAGACCGTAATTATGATGTAAAGTTGAAATATTCATTTCAGTAAATTTTTAAAAAAAATCTTTAGCTGGTATTTCAAGTAATTATTTATGAAATAAAAGAATGTTTTTCACAAAGGTTCTTTAGAAAATAAAATGAAATATTCATTTGTATTTCCCTTGCTGATTGTTTTTTTTTTGTTTTTCCTACCAATCAAAAATTTATATTTTATCTAACCTTATTTTAATGTAGTATTTTTAGTACCTGGAGCAACTATTCGTTAAAACAGTTTTTGCATTTTTTTGAATAATTCTCGTTGCATGTAAAGTAAATTAAGTCAATGTTTCTAAATATTTGACGTATCGAAATGTAATTAATGATTCTCAAAGAAATGATTCAATGATTAATTTCAAGAAATATTTATCAGTACATTCGCAACATTTTCAATAAATCACCAGTTTCTAGCAACTTCGTTATTTTTAGATGATTAATTCACTAACATTTTAAGAATAATTTCTTTCTATGTTACAATATAAATTTTAAATATCGTAAAATAGGTATATTTAATGTGCATCTAGAACATAAGTTTTGGAATAAAATTTGAATGAGATTTTTGAATGAAATATGATTTTGTCGTTTTCTGATGTAAATACCGATAACCAAAGTTATATTGTATATTATTTTAAAACTCATTAAAATTATAAAGTTCTGGTATTAAAAGTTTGATATTTTTATAGAAAGCTGTTTAGTTGTAAGGTTTAAATATAAAACGACATTCTAGGTGGCGCTGATAACACATACAATCAACCAGAATGCTGGCATGCATTTTTATTGGTTCTCACTTCACAAATATTCAAACCTGAAATTGCCTTAAGTCCCAAGTTTCACCCCGTGTGATTACCTTTGTTACACAAATTTTAAGTAAGAATAAGAATACAGTCTGTAGTGAATAAAAATTCCGTCTAAACCTCTCTGATCTTTCCTTTTCCAATTTTACGCAGTATTTGCAATATGTTTTACAACAATAACGTAAAATAAATCGGTTTAAAGACTTTTAATATTTTCTTTCATTTCAACATAATACTTTTATTTATGGCAATATGTTTCACTTCACTTTTTATTATTTTTGATGCACGAAACCCTTAGAAATTCGATATAGCACTTGTATAAAAAAACGGGCTTAATTTAAAAGTAACGGAGTTTTTATGTTTACTGATTATTGCACTTCGAAGCGATTTCTGTATAAGGATATGGTCAGCCATAGAAATTTCATAGACAAATTCAATAACCCAAATAAGATATTTTCTCTAAATCGGAACTAATTAATTGACTGTCATTTTAAAATTAATTATCTAACGGATCCGTTCTGAATTAAAATATGGGTAATCTACCAGCATCTACCGAACGGACTTTGGACATTTACATATTGTGTATTGAGGAACGGATTTCTACCAACAACAAATATCTATGCTTTAGTCGAGCATATCCATAATTCTTGAAGAATAGTGTCATGTTAGAAAAATTAGGCCAGTGATCAATTAGATTTTATTTAAATAAAGCTTGTGCATATTCTTGAAATACTATTTTCTTAGTCATCTTGAGTTAAGATTGATTTCAACATTTTTTTTTTATATAATTGTAAGAGACAGGAAAATTTAAATAAATAGAGCCAGATTTTGCTAAATTGTCTTAAATTCCCTCCAGTCACCCCTACGACGAGGGATGGGACTCGCCAAAAGAGATTAGAGGATCCCTAATTGGTAAGACGATCATTTAATTCGAGAAGATTAAAGATCAATAGGTGACTTAAATGATAGAACGACGTCAAATAATCTTGGGTATTTGATGAATCTGAATAAGTTATATAATTATCAGGAGGACTATCAGAAATTTGAGATAAAGGCTGGAGAATGGCAGTTATCTCGGCAGTGAAAACAGGATACGAGACGTGAAGTTGTAATGAAAAAGTAGAATTGATGAAAAGATAAGCAAATGAAGAATCAGAAGAATAATTTGAACCCCTATAAAATAAGCTATTAAATTCTTATGTGCTTCTCTGTGATCAAACGAAGGTTCCTGGTGAACTGCACGAGTCATATTGGATGTCCCAAAAATTTCAAATAATATTTAGGTATGTTAATCCTTGCGATTTTCCTAGATTTAGGCGATATTTTAAAATAAGTATAACGAAAATATTGCTCAGGGCTAAATTGTAAAGAATTTTTACAGCTTTAGTAAAAATGAAGAAATGGGTGCTGATCTACAATTTTGCGAACAAAAAATAATTCGTCTTTACTTGTAAATGAAAAAACAAACATTTGATGGAAGATATGACATTTTTAAATGTTAATGTACGTTTTTTGAATAGAATTTCCCCAGATTTGTTGTAGTCTAAATAAAACTGACTATTAATTATGGTTTTAGAGTTTTCTCGATATTCCGACTTAATCCACGTTCTTCATGTTTACTTTCTCATTATTTTTTTTATTAATCATATATTATACAGTGTAATTTTAGACCTCCTTAATCAATTTTTTTTGTTTATGTATGCAATTTTTAAAAAGTTTAGATGACTGCACATTTATCCCAGAGAAAAATCAATATATGTCTAATATAGGTATTATAAAGGAGCAACATAAGAAAAAAGCAAATGTTTTAAATCCTTTTAATATACATGGAGACTGGAATACCTTTTATAACTGTGCTAAAATTTCTTTTTAAAATTAACATATTCACGATTTTGATTTTCAAATAAACATTGTTTGTCCTGTAATTATAACGTTGGTCCATTTCTAATGAATCGGGACCAGGAAAGAATAACATCTATATTAGGAAATAGGATACGGGGAGATATCGTAGAAACCCACTGTTAAATATTAAGATATCTTTTAAGTAATTTTTCGAATATATAAAACCACAAATCTCTTGTGATGTAGAAACCCAAATAAAAACAATTAGGATTTTTTTTTTACATAAAAAGTAATTAGATAATGAAATTTGAAATGGGAGAGCTTTTTATACTTAAAATCAAAAAATAAATTATGATTCAGTTTTGAAGATTTTTTTATGGTTTTTCATTTTGATAAGTAATTAATATTATTACATTTTAGAAATTCTATAATACATGTTATACTTCACGTAAAAGGGGAATTTTTTTCTTCAAAAATTTGCAATAATGAAATGAAAAAAATAAGTAATCACATTAAAAAACATTTTTTTAAATTCTGATATATTTTTGTAGTTTGCTCGGTTCTCCTAATTTTTAAGGTTACATTTTATAGCATTAGTAGAAGAAAAATAGTGAAAAAAAATTATTATTGATAACTAAGTAATTTAAGGAAATAAATATTTTCCAATTCAACCCAGAACTGGGGATGTGCGGATTGTGAGACAGCTATCAATGGACTTTTATTCACCCTTATTCTATTTTTAGCTCAGTTGAATAGATTGACCCTGAAGCTTCTTGTTTTGTGACCTTCAATATAAGTGTACTTTTATTGAAGGTCACGAAACAAGGAGCTTCAGGGTCAAACGGTTTCAGCTGATGCATTTTCAAATAATTCAGTTATTTACTTGAGCATGGTCTCTAAGAATGCCCGTCCCTGTTAGGGTCCATTTCACTGAAATTTCAGTCCCGAAATATTATCCAATTTACTGATCCTATTATGAAGAAATGCTCCAGATATTTTTAAATGAAGCAGAAAATGATTTTAGTGATAAGGATAAATGTATGGCAGAGTTTTTCGATGAAAGTTCGCATTCAATTTATTCTGATATAATTTTCAAACATAATTAATGTTTCTAGTGATAAGGCATTTTGAAAATTTTCAAATATTTAATATATATATATATATATATATATATATATATATATAGGTTGACTTTTATACTTGTTCTTAACCTATATGTTCAAAATGGTCTAGAAAACCGTGCTATGAAAGTGACACAAATCAATAAAATAATAGGACAGTTTTTTCATTGTCAATTTTTTTAAACGTTTTTCATATAATTGTTGAATTTTATATTATATTTCCATCTATATACCTTTATATACTGGAAAAATAAATATGATTTAAAACGTTTAAAATAATATTTTTTCAAGCATATTATATATTGTAACGTGTAATTTGAGAAGAAAATGTATGTTCCAACGCATTTACTTTTTCCAATGATAATATATTTTGAAAAATTTCTATGACATATCTATAGATCAAGAAACACGTCAATATATCTGCAAAATATATTAGGAGTTCTTGATACTAAAACATTCATTAGAAAATTTAATTTGAGTGTAAATGAAATGCTATCTCGTATACGGATCCTCCCCAATTAAGTCCTTAAGTTTCGCCTTCCTGGTTAAGGGTTATATGTATTCATTTTCTTCAAAACTTTCTGTTTGATTAGAAGTAACCAGAAGTCATAATAAATAGTCAGAAATATTTTTTAAATGTCATATATGATAGATTAAGATCAATTTAAGTTGAATAATTTAATTTAATAATAAAATATATTTTTATACATAATCGCTTTTTTAACTGCCCATTTGTTTGTATGCTTTGAAATTACGCAGAAAGAAATTTAAACTGTTCTTGATAAATACTATTAATTTAAACTAGATTGTTTAAAGAATAATTTTGTTATCCAAAATATCGCGCTAAAATATTTAATTCGAAATGAAGCATCAAAATTTTTAAAAGCTGAAGAAACATTTGACCATTTACTTGTAATATCCACTTTAAAGGGCGTAGTATAATCATATAAATTTCTCTCTTTCAAATATTTTTTTAAAAATTTATTCCTTCACCTACCTTATTCAGGTAAACAAAAAATGTAATCTAAAAACTTCCATTTAAAATTTAAATAATAAAATAATATATTTTTAATCCAATTTATATATAAATTCATTATGATAATAGTTATTATATTAAAATATTGGACATTTAGATTTCAAATATCATCTAATACTTAATATACAATTATATATATATATTAATTAAATATATCATTTATTTAATAAATATTAAATCATTTATATTTTTTAATATATGAGCTAACGTTTACAAAACATTAAAGTTCGAAATTTCGCACACTTTGTTACCAAAATTACTCATTTAAAATAGTAACAAACTAAAAGGAATAATTAAACAAATAAAAACCCTATTATATTAATCGAATGCATTAAATGCACACTTTTAAATTTAACTACGCAATTGGCAACTACTAGAATTCATTTTTTTTTAAGTTTAGAAAAAAACTTTTATCGTCTTTTAAATTGTGTAATGTTTTTAATTTATATTTTCGTAATTCATAGAAAAAATGGAAAAAAAAGTAAAGCACAAAGTACCGAACTAATAAAAAAGATTTCAGTTTTTCTTCTAATAAATACATAATTTATGTATTATCTGAAGAATTAAGGGTATAACTAGTTTTTTCCGCATCATAAAAATTATTCTTAAGTATATTTATGCGATATGACTTTTTTTCATACTTTTAAATTTTCTTGTCTTCTTTTTTTACGTTTGAGATAATATCAAATTAAGTAGCCCAATGTTTTCAGATAATTTCACTAATTATTAGGAATTTATGTGTAGAAAAATCTTAAGTAAAGCTATTTAGGGAACACTGCAATCATTAATTCAATCAAATATCCTTTAATTATCTTTCTGCTTGTCCCATTTTATTGAGATCATCAACTAAGGAAAAGAAAATTAATGCAAATTAGAAAATTATCACAGATTATAACGAATTGAATTAATTTATTTAGCATATTTTCGAATAAATTTCACCACTTTATTTGCCTGGTTTTGTCCACTTAAGAAAATAATCTACTGATGAATATTATTTTTAATTTTACATTATTATTTAAAATGTACTTTTTTTTAATTGTTTCTAACAAGATTTAAAAAAGAATTAATATGATACCAGCTATTCTGTGTACTTCTTGTGTACAACCGATCACACCGACACAAATGAAAGAAGCAGTATCGTCATTATTTTGTGTATTGTAGGAAAATGAGTTGGCTCTCCTTTTTTTAAATTATAATTTCCTTTTTTTAAGTAGCAAAAATGGAATATTATGGAGCAAAATATAAGGGATTTTACAAAATATTTTGAAGGAAGTTTGGGGCTAAAGCAGAATTATAACTTTTTCTGATAAAATTAATAATGTATATTTAATAAACAATTATTTTGGAAGAGTTAAAAAATGAATTTAATATTTTCTTCAACTTTGCTAATTTATTGAAGAGTTGTATCACATTTCGTTGTACATATAAATCTAAGGAACTTTCTAACATTCCAATTTCATGTAATCATGCGTGTGGCTTTGATTCCACATTGTGTTTTGAATTCATTACGCAGTATGGTCAAGTATGGCTTTTGCGCCATTAAATTCCACACACATTCCACATTCCTTGTGCTCACAACTGAGTTAAGTTTTCATCTCACACTAGATGGCGCTGTTTTGTTCTTTACCTGTTCTCCGGTGTAAATGGGAAATTATGACTTGCTTTTCCGAACTGATACAATGTGATTCGTTTTATTATTTTTTGATTCATGAGAAGTTGGAAAAACATTTTATAATAATCGGTTTTCAGGTGGTTTAGTAATTTGAAACCTAAAAATATGCTTTTGAAACTTCGGTTCAAAAGAATTTCTTTTAAAGTATTTTTTTAAACAAGGAAAAAGACAGCTTTCTGTAGCTCAGAAAGCAATAATATAGTTCATGATGGAAGTTTTTTGTCATAAAAACCTTTTAACAATTGGTAAATGATAAAATTCTATTTTACTATAACACAGAATTTGCAGAGTGTAGAAGTTAGATTTTAACAAAAGTTTTGTTAATTAATAAATTTAATTAATAAAACTTTTATTAAATTTATATTAATAAATTAAAAAAAAACATTAGTTGATGATGCTGTATGAGCAATGGAGAATTATAGAACAACTTGATTGCTGCAATAAATAAGAATTTTATTTTTAAAAAATAAGCGGAAATCTAATGAAGTTGAGAAAATTAGTCAAAGCAAATCTAGATATTTAAAAATCTTTCAATTCGTCACTTTTTAAAACACCAATTTTTTTCATAAAAATTAAATAGGCTTGTTTCCCGTTATTTATTCAAATTAAACTTTATAGTTGCTGTTAAATTTTATAAAAGTTCAAATTAACTACAATTTCTTTCCGAAATTTATATGATATAAAAACATTTCATAGAAGTATATTGTTGCAAAAAAATGTATCGTATGTGTTCATGGTGTAAAGTTTAACAAAATCAGTAATTCTATATAAAAATAGGTGGACATTTAACGTAACACGGTCTAAGCAGCACTTGTTGAAATTGACAGCATGCATTCAGAAAATAATTATTTAAAAAATTCAGAAAAAGAACCCGATTCTTGACGCCTCTTGCCTCGACTCATTTTTGATTAAATCTATTCTGATATTTATAATTCTCGTAACAAGGTTTTGAATGTTCTAGAAGAAATGGGAAAACTAGAATCCTAATAGATTTATTGCCAAAATTCTCAAATTTTCTAGATTCTTCCTTTATATGGCCAACATTCACGACTAAGTTGCAAAATTCACCAAGTTTGTTGCCACGACTGGAAATTATTGAATCAACATCTATACGGCATCCACATGTTAAGCTATCTTCTTTCCCAGAAGATTTATTACGGAAGGATGAAAATGATATTATATATTCATAAATAAATATTCTAATGAATATTTCTCTAATGGGATTAGGGAATCAGTATGACCAATACTTGTGTATCTGTTTATAGAAAATGTGTGGTCATGAACGTCTTCGATGTGATTTCGATGTCTGCGAAATATGATAAAGTTTGATCAAGCAAGACAATTCAAACCAGACTTTCTTGTAACAAGTTAAATTTGATATGAAAGGAAATAAATTATCTTCTTTGGGCCATGATAAGTACATGTTTTTTTTAAGAAAAAAGAAGAGGTGGGTTTATTATATGTCAGCGAAGATGCTTGCATGAGTTTCTTGGGAGAGTAGATAGTTTCTTACAAGTGACCACCTGGGGTCGCAGCAATAGGTAAACTAGATTACATTATGCTTTAATTTAACTTAATGCTTGTAAATTATGCTACCAAGAGCATTCATATTATTTCTAGCAATTACTATGAATCCATATTAATCATTTCATGATATATAAGAAACATTTGACGAATATTTTTTTGATATATTTATTCAAAATATGAACAATAATGATGACAAATTAAATTATTTTACAACCTTCTTATGTCAAAGCATTCGCAATATTATGAATTAATTAATTATTCCTTTTAAGATAATGAAACCATTAACTTAAAAGTCAATATACATATCTTTATATTAAAAGGCTATTATATTTACCATAGTTTTCCATCACATAAGATTTACTTTATTCTTACAGAATCTTATATAATCAATTTATTAAATAATATCTTATATCATTATGTTGTGAATCGATTCTAGGAATTTAACTCTAAATAATTGCAAACGTCCCATAGTTTGTAAAATAAATGTTAATTTTGTAACATAATAAACTACTAAATTTTCAAAAACTTAAGTATATTGTCTTTCTAAATATATAAATTACCGTTTCCATAAAATTATTCTATTAAAATAAAAGTATTTATTATGCATACACCATTCGATGCTACGCTTCTCTTTCCATCCAATATTCTGAAAAATGTTATTTTCAATATATTATTTAGTATGGATATCATATTCTTATAATATGCATTTAATTAACTAATTATTATATTTTGTAAATAACTCAGAATTCTCAAATTATGATATGAAATTCTGCTTCATACATGGTATGTTGAATAACTTTGGAAAATACATTTTTTACGCAAGAACTTAAATAGATATTCAAACTGAATTTAAATGGCTTCATTATGTTAAACGTCTAGCAACTAGAATATTGGATGCTTATGTAATCAACTAACTTGTTATTACGTTATTTCTTTATTCAAAATGTATGAAAAATATTTCCATTTTGTTACTTAAATATCGTGCCAATAAATCCTTTATATGACTCTGATTCGTAATGCATTTATATTTTAAATATAATATTATGCTCATCAATATTTTTATTTAAATAAAATATGCTTTCTCACATTATGTATCAAGAAAAACGCATTAAATTATTTTCGAGATGCAACTTTTATATAAATTAAATTTTAAACGAATACTTAACATGAATACAAAACGAATGATTTTGGATGCATATATGAAAATGATTGCTTTAATTATATTTCTTATTTATAAAGTTCAAACTAAAAAAAAATGCTTGAGAATCTGCCAAATACTAACACACTTTTAATGTCATAGTTAAATTATTTAAAATTGCTGAAATAAGAATTTTACTACACAGCTAGCAGATATATTCGGCTGCATATTCCCATTCCCTCCCCTATTTCTTGTATGGAGGAAAATCGAGCAATATTATTACTATACACAAATCCCCTTTTCAATATTATGTATTGTAGCAAGAGATAATTTTTAAATTAAAAGATTTAGTGTTTTTCACTGATGAAACTAAATTCATCATTTCAAAATGTTCTGCCTGAAATTTTTTAAATAATAATAATAATTGAAACAAAATTACAATATGAAGATTAGTATCATTCAAAAGAAAAGATAAAATTCTTTATTTTATGATGATGGAAATTAATTTTTTGCTTTTCAGATTAGTTTTGTGGAAGAAATGCAAATTGTCTGAAGTTTTTGTGGAAGAAATACAAAAAAAAAAAAGTTATTTTTCACAGTTTGAAGTGACTACTTTTAACATACGTCTCTATCATTTGATCGCAGTTTTTACATTTCTTACTCCCTTTTTCAGCGTATGCTTTATTTCTAAATATTATGAAACCGATGTGAGGAAACAAAAAATAAGACAGTCTTACAATAAAACAGAAATTTAAAAAGTTATAAGTGTAGTAATTCAAGGTTTTAATACCAATGCTATTTTAATTTAATAATACTGGAAAGAAATATTGCATAAAAATGAAACTGATAGTATTGATCTGGAAAAATGTTTTAAAAAGGTACCATGAAAATATAAAATTATTGCAGATAAACAGTAAAATTTCAATTAATTTCTAATTAATTGAATTTTTGATTAAATTTTATACTTTGAAAAATTGGCAGTATTTTTTATAGTGTCATATCGATTAAGTATGCAAATTCTGGTTGTAATTGGCCCAATCGTTTGATTAAATGAGAAAAATACACGTTTATAATCATACAGAGACACAAAAACTTTTGTGTATATTAATATACGTAAGAAATAAAGACACATACAAGTCAACAGTGTTTTAAATCAATTTATTTTACTTCATAACATAACTGAAGCTTTATTAAAACGCCTTTTTCTTTTTCTTAAAATCTATACTAGGATTCATGTTAGCACCATTTTAAATACGGTACATTTTTTTACATTACAAAAAGACGAAAAATATGACATACTACAGTCGAACGGATTAAAAATCAAGTAATGTTAAATTATTTCGACTTTCAAAAAATGCGAACAGCCAATTATACATTCCTTGATCTAACGAACGATGTTTCCACATGTTTCGAATTTCATAAAATGGATTATCTTCTTTAAATAATGTCCACATCATTAAAAAAGTTCTTTTGTTTTTCTATTTCCCATCCTCTCGTTCCATTATTCCGCTGTAATTGCATGGAAAAAGACACGTCTCATCATTTTTTAATCAATTGACTGATGATGTGAGACATTTCGAGTACTGTTGTGTTTTAGCTGTGTCTTACAAGACACGCCTTTTTCTACTGTGCCTATCGCAATTACGTCAGTCGCGTTTTATAAGTCTCTCGCGCAAATTTTGCGTCACGCCCGCACTTTGGTCTCGCGTTTAGCGTTTACGCACATCGCGCTTACTTGTTCGCGTTATTAAATTCGTTGAACTAGAATCGCGCTTGAGATATATTCCGCGTTAAGATATACATGCATGTATATACATTAGATTGCTCTGGAAATAGTGTTATCTGGGTAGATATATATTTTTTCTGTGTATTTAGGTTTCAAAACGTCCCTTATCAAGTCAATCTTTTTCAAGTCGAGAATTACAAAGGAAAAGTGTATATTTATATATTTTTATAAGTTCCGTTAAACATTATGAATTCTACAGTGAGTTTTTTTTCCTTATGGCAGTTCTCAAAAATTGTTTTTAGACGCAAGCGGTTCCTAATTTATGTGCCAGTACTGTTAGATTAAAGGAGGATTATCCGCGAAATGAGGAGTGCAACAGGCATACAAAAGGTGTGCATGCAATAAGTTTGTTTGTGATATTGAAATATTTATGCAGTGCTCTACCTGTCAGTTGAGATAATGAGTGCATCGTTGAGTACAGTTCGCTCGCTATGTTCGTAACCTTGGAACATTGTTAGCAGAAGAGTCTGCCGAACTTGTGGAAAAAATGGCTATGTAGTAAATAATGATCTGAAGAAAAGAAGTTAGTTGCATGGGACGGCTTTTGTGATTTACTTTCATTAAGCTATAGACTGAGTGCATTAGTATGATTTCTCAACATAAGCTGGGGTCAAAATAAAATCTTAATATCCAATCTCCAGCTGGTGAACTGTTTTGAACTTTTTGTTTAGGAGTAACACATTTTTTCCCTTGTCTCAAGAATATTGATTTCATTGGTGCTTTTTTATTTGTACTATTACATTAAATGAAGAAAAATTGCTATCTTATCAAAAATGGACTTTTCAAAGTGTTTTTAAAAGTCCATTAATTCTCCATTATATAAGTGCTGCATTATAAAATATAAATATAAGCAGAAAAGTTTGTAATTTTTGTCAACAATTATTGCTGCTTGCTATCATTTTAATATTTAAAAAAAACCTCTGATATTTTTGATGTCTGAAATCAGAGTCAAGCAAACCATACCTTCGAACTTAATATGAGCAACATATAAGTTATTTATTAAAATTGAAGACTTGCGAATACTGATATAAACTGTTACTAAATTATACTATAATATAAAAGGGAATAAACGACTATATTTTATGATTATGTCTGAATAAAATAAATCACAAAAGTTTGTTCCATGCTAAATGAATATATTTTCGTTAAATATGTACAGGAATTCAAATTAAAAAAAGGTTAAAGACTACTCTAATAAATATTGCAAAACTGATTTGTTTCAAAGTAAGTTAAAATGTTTACCTACAATAAGCTTGAATATAATGATGTTTCTAAGATTTACAGCCTCTTCTATTTTATGATAATGATTATTTAATTCTAGTTGAAACCATGCAACTTCAAAATTATCCCTCAAGGCGATAAAAATTACGTAGGATGATAGTTCTATTGCGAATAGAATTACAAAATCGAAATACAAAAGGTTAATGTAATAAATATGATTTTTGTATGAAAAATCAATTTTCTCCAATTCATTTGACCGATTCTCATGAAAATTGTGTACAATGAGCTGGCAGTATTCCAGAAAAAGTTTTCAAAGTCAACGGGCGAACCGATTATTCATTTTAAGAAATGAAACCCCAATGACATGCTCAGGTTTTTGCCAGGTTAGTGGTTGCGGTTGCATGCTCTTAGAAAGGCATTCAGTTTTTCAGAACTATTTCTTTTTGTACTCTTTTAATCAATGCCTTAAAATATGGAAAAAATGTGTGTGATTTACTGTTAAAAGGAAATTATATTATAAAATATCATTTTTTTTGTAACTAATTCGCCTGAAGTGATTAAAGTGCATAAAAGCCATTTATGTTAATAATTTTTGGGACCTACTAAAAGCATCATCAAAATTTGTCTTGATTGAAATGGAAGTATAATATTCTACTGCATTTTATAAAGGAAAGAGTAAATTTTACTAAAGGGTATTTTTAATATTTCATTAGTAGGATTTTTTTTAACTATACAACTACATTTAAACTTAAAACTGTAAATGGAATAAAAAAATAGATAAAAGAAGGAATTTTGTGTAAATAACATTTAATTCTTATATATTTAAATCTTTTCGGCATTTGTTCCTATGAAATATATTTATTATCATATTTCAAGATCATTCTAACTCTTACATATCACTCAAAGTAAAAGCGGAATTGTTTCAGATTTTACTATTCATCTATCATTAGCGAAATTAATTCGTAAGTATTTTATTTTGATTAAGAAATTTTAGATTTCATCAAATGGCAATTCTTTTGTGTGTGTGTGAAAATAAATGTTCATAGCTATTTAAAAATGTAAAAAAATATTTTTTGAGATTATTAGATTATATTCGTGACACGAAAAATTATTTTCACTAATAATTCCATTCTGAGCAATTTAGTTGTAATTTATCTGCAAAACATTTAGGTTTATTTGAGAGCAGCTGAAAAGTTTCCATTTTTATGATGTATTGCAAAGTCTACAGCTAAATCTTCATAATAACTTTCTCATCATAAAAATCTTCATAATATCTCATCATAAACAGACAAAAAAAAAGATATTTGTTGAATCATTTTTTATGTCGATTTATGTTGAAGCTTTCTGATTATATCAATTTAACGAAAAATAAGTCATCGTCATAAATTGAAATTTTTGTCTTCATTATTTTGAAAGGCTATGACTAACTTGCCTTTCTGTGAAGATTTTTTATTTGTAGAAGTTGATTGATTTTGGCTTATAGTGCCCGGAGCATTTTTATAAGAAAAATAAATAATATTCTTTTTGTAAAAATGATGAATTTTGAAACATATCTGAATTTTGCTAATACTTCTTACTTATGAAAAGTGTGTGGAAATTTTAAAAATATTTAATTCATTTTTTCTTCACTTGTTAAAAGTTCTAATTTTTCACAAAAGAATTTATTAATTTAAAAAAAAAAAAATTTTACCTATATCAGAAGAAAAAAATTAATATAAAATGACCTAAAAAGGTTCTAATAAAACAATGAAACATGATAGACTGAAAATTGTAACATGTATCAAGAATGGGCGCCATTTTGTGGAAAATCCTCCATTAATCGTTGCACTGGCTTTTGATTAGGGCTTTCAAACAATAAATGAACTCATGCTTGTAGCCTTTTTCAAATTTCTCTTAAGGTTACAATTACAGTTATTCGCCGTGTCTATTGAATTCTCACTCTTCATTCAAGATCCAAAACTTAAGAATAACGATGAGCAGTCATCAACTTCGTCACTGAGAATATTCATCTACGATTAACGGAATTTACGTGAAAGAATTAAACCAGACTTTGCTAGGTATTGTGAAGTGATGCTTTAGTATGAATGAAAATTTCTGTTTATAATGTCAGAAATTCAGGAATTGCAAAGTTTCTATACTCTACTCTTACAATTTTACTTCATTCATCTAGGCAAAGGGGTACTGGGGGCTTAAAGGGAATGATATAGAGCCTGAATTTTCCCTACCTATCTAAATTAGTAAGCATGTAAGAAATCTGTGTCATACAAAACTCTTCAAATGCTCACCATACATGGAAACTAGACTTTGTTTGGTCTCGATATATTTTATATTTTTAAGCCTAATCAACTTAATAGTTTTAATTCATCTTCAATCTTTTGTAATATCTTGTAAGTAAGTTCAGTTTCCAAATTCAAACAATATTCATTTAGTATTTTCTGAGCGGAAGTTTAATTTGCAATTTATCTTCAATCTCTTACAATCTCTTCGAAATATGCTTAAATTTCCGAACAATTTTCAGATAATAAATTTTCTCAATGGAAGTTTAATTTGCAATTTATCTTCAAACTTATCAATTGAAATTTTATGTTTATGTATCTATTTGCAAATTGTATGAAATAGAACTTTTTTTTTAATTAAATTATATTTAAATTTCTTTCAAACCATGGTTTAAACTAGTCCATATTTATTGATGTCACTGCATTCAAAATTACTTTTTATTTATTTTTATAACTCATTTTCGTTAGTGTATTTTCTCACTTAGTTTTTAGTTTTTCTTATGGCAACGTTTATTTCAGTAAAGGATTTCTCTTTTTCATCTATGCAAATAAAGAATTGTGGGTGTTAAAATTGTCGTGATTAAAACAAAATAAAATAAAATACACATGCAGGAAATTTAGGTACTAAATCAGATTTTTATAATTTCAAAAATTGTACAATCTTTTCAAAAATTAAGCCTTTTAGTTTATAATTTATATAGCAATATTAAGCATTACTTTTATTGAATACGGTATTTACACGCATTACATGTTCGTATGGTGAGCATTTGAATGAAACTCAATCTCTTTGCAATAGATTTTTTTTTTTTAATATCATTCGACAAAACCATTTACTATGTTAGCGGTAGTTGTTTGCAATAACAGACTTTAAGACACAGGATATATCCATCAGAAAAAGCATAATAAGTTACTAATTACATTATAATTTAGGGTCTATTAATATATGCCCTTAAAATGAGTGAGAAGAACTTCACTAATATTTTTAATTTCTTTTAAAACTAATACCTATAAATATTCAATTTTAATGTTCTCAGTTCAAAACATTTACTGTGAAGGATTTCAGAAATATTATTTTTTGGAAATTATAAATTTTATAACATAAATGCAAAATAACTGTAAATAAAATGTTTACAATATCATAAATACGTTATAAATATTACTTCATTATCTAAAAAAGATTCTTTACCCTATTGGCAATGTTGCATCACTACTGATAATTAAGAAATAATAATTTCGAAACTTGTAATTTAAATTTAAAAAAGTTCTTAGGAATAAATAATATTTTAGGAGATTAAATTACACAATATTAATTTGTTCACTCAAGTGACGCTTTTAGTCTAAATAATACAGAAAATTACTCTATCATCCTTACTATAATATAACATTATAAAGTTTATAAAAGTTATTAAAATAAATTATTAAATATTAATGTAGCAGTAAAAGAGCATTTTTATTTGTAAATGTTGTATATTATAACAATTATTAAAGCTAATGTATAAAACGAATTAAAAGCACTTCTCGATTTAATTCTGTATATCCTGTGTCAGGAAGGCTTAGTTATTGCATAAAGATTAAAAACATTTTTAGCACTAGTATCGTTAAATTTTAAATGTTCATTGGAATATATATGTACATGCATGATTACATTTTGTTTTAAGTTAACGTAGCAGTACTACTATTTACAAGGAAAATACTTTTCATATCGCCTGTAACTAAAAGTCCATCTGAGTAATCATTATTTTGCTTTGTTAGTATAACGTTCACAGATGAAGTATTTCCCACGAAGTTCTGCCATTTTTCCGAGTTTTTCAGTTATTCTGAGTTTGTCTGAGCAGTCATAATCATAAACACTTCATTTTATATTATTATCACGATAAGTACTTTAATGTGAAAAATGTCACGAAAACAATTTTTATCAGTTTTTAGGGGGTGGGGGTTTCAATCATAATATATTTTAATGCCATATAATAATTAAATTGTGAATGTAACTTTCATTTCAAACAAATATATATGTGTGTGTGTGTGTACATGATTTGTTCTGTTGACATGCTTGTAATATAAATTTATTTTTCTAAAATTCTGTGCGTTTAAACTATTTGTATTGAAAAAGTCTTATAATATTTGGCACTTTTATTTGAAAATTTGTCAATGTTAAAGAAAATTAAGAATAATATTCTTAAAACTGTTTAAATTTTTTAATATTAAAAGTCATAATTACATAGATTGTTAAGTGTTGAAGAATTCCCTTTGTGCAATCTGAAACTGCAATAAGACTTTTTTTTAGACTAAAAATACTCGATAACTTATATTGACGTAATATTTCAAAGAAAAATTATGCAAAATATAATAGAAATTTTACAAAGTAATCTTATGTGATTCGGAGATTGGATTCAATCCAAAATTCATAGTAAAATATAGATAACTGAAACTGACCTGAAATGATAATAACAAACTTCATAGAATGTTTATACAGATATGTACCTATTTCTGCCATTCTTGTATATTTGCAACAGCTGTTCTGGTGCAATCGGATGCCATAAATAATACTGGTGTAGTGTTGTTTACAAACTATAATAGTTACAGAAGTCAGATTGTTTTGAAATGAAAGCTACGATGCAAAGGAGTACAAGTGTTAGCTTACAAGAAATTGCACTTTGTGCATGGCAGTGAAATTGAGTGCAAATTTATTTTGTGGCAAAGAAAAAAATGTAGCTCAGCTCTCTGACATTCTGCGTCGCTAAAATTTGTGATTTTCATGAGCTGGACAAAATGCCAGTACGTTGTACTCCTGTGATTCTAAGCTTCACGAATATAAACAAATAACTAAACAAAATAAATTTAGAGTAATAAAAGTGAATAATTTTGATAATTATAGTGATAAACAATATGAGAAACTTATTTTCAAATTCAGTTAAAGACTTCGGAATATTATATAATAAAAACAATGTTTTTTTAAATTTCTTATCAGAATATTAATTAAAGTTGGGATATATTTTCTTTGTAAACGTAAAGCTAAAAATTCCATCAAAATTCGTGCAATAATTTGAAGTTTTATATTAAGAGATTTTGTAAAAAACTTAACTATGGATAATGTCAAGTGTATAAATACACGAAGTAGAACTAATAGTAAATCATTAAAGTTCTTGATGGCGTAGTCTGATACAATCGGGTCATTTTCACACTTTAGTAAATATATAAACAGAAAAAAATATGTGATTTGGTAATGTTTAAGTTTCTTAATCAAATTATTTGTGATAATATATTTCTAAAATTTAATTACTCAAAAGTCATAAATATTTTATGATGTGCTTGGCTTTATATATTTTTTTAAAAAATGTTGTTTTCAGTTTTTGCAAGCAAATATTTGACTATTACTTTTTTTTTCAAAGTAATATACTGTAAAATAAAAATATTTGTAATTTTTTGCATGCTTTTTTCAAAGTATTTCGTTTCGTATGAATTGTTAAAAAAATGGTGGATAGTTATACTTAAAATAAAAAGAAGAAATTCCTTTTGACAATATTGAATCTAATGACAATCTTACATAGTGTTTTGATTCAACCATTAAATTTTAAAATCACAAAATATTTTTATATAATATAAAGTAAAACATAACTCTATTTACATCATAAAATTCCATTATGTACTAAGTATACTTATCTAAATATTTTCATATAAAGTTTAATTAAATGGGATATAAATTTGAGAAATTATATTCAATTTTTACGAAACTCGAACTAAAGAAAAAGAAAGCATGCAAAATCTGTACTGAATTTTAAAAATTTTGTGTCATGGTGGCATAATATTGGATATTGATATGAAGGATTTCTGATCTATTGAACATTTCTACGAGTGTTTCAAAAGACCCGATCGTACCAGTGGTTTCTGCAGTTGTCATGGCCAAATATGTGTCGTAGTCACTCTCACGAAAAAATCGTTCCTCACGCTACGAGGTGTGGTGCCGAGAATATTGTGACGCAGGTGGACAAGATCGTGAAGAGGGTGAACCCGAACAGGCAGATCCGGTCGACGACCATGCCTGCGAATTTCCAGTCAGATATGACTTCTTGGTTCTCGTCCTCTTCTCGCATTCTCCTGGTGATGAACCGTAGCTCTCTGAGAATGCTCTGCAGCTCCCTCTGCGTGCTTAGGCACGGGTGGTAGAGGGGAGTCTCGTCCCCCGACCCCCCTCCCGTCCCCCCGGCGCGGCCCCCACTAACCGTATGCACGTAACCGACCCCCCCGGAAGTGCTGTTCTGCTGGCGGAAGTCGTCGTCCATATCCAGGACATTGGCCAGCAGGCTTCGGGAAGATCGCTCCTTCAGTTCGAGCTCCTTCATCTTGGAGCTCATGAAGAGGTGCTTGCGCGTGATTTTCTTTCCCGGTCGACTCATTCGGAGGATAAACGGTAGCCATGTCAAGAAGATTGTCTTCACCTGTAAGAAAAATGGGGAAAAGGAAATGTTGAAACATGTCTGCATTGACATCACCAAAATGCATTGAAATAATGTATAAATAAAAGTTGAAAACAAAATTTTATATTGCTGGCAACTTAAAAATCATATAAGATTTTCATGAAATCCCCTTCACTGGTATGTCTTACTTTAAGATGATTACATTACTCCGATACTTTGAACTCGTATACCGTATGGTAAACGTGATGAACATGTATAATGTAATAAAATTTACCGTTTAAGCCATAGCTAATTCTTTGACCCCCTATTTATATTTTTGGAGAAGCTTAGCTCTCTGTCTCGACTCCAGTGACACGAAATGTCAAAATAATTCTGTGCCCGACTTTTGTTTGATAGAATGTATAATTGACCATTTCACTACCTCTGAACTACGTAGTATATTAACCACTTGTATGGTCTACTATTTACCTATCAGTAGAATCATGTACGAGTCATGTATCTTCAGAAGGATAGTCTCTTGAAAAAAAGTCAAACGCTCCTCTTCGATCTCAGGATCATGTTATGTTCAAAACAATTCTGCACCCATCATCTTTTCACCCAACGATTCTTTTACTATTTCAAAGTGGTTTGGCCTCCTGCTAGCCCTGCAGTCAATCTCAGACCAATTTTGCTCATATCAGTACCAAGTTGCTGCCAAGGAGTAAGCGACAGTGATTTTTGAAATTCAAACTTTCTTACTTTCCTGTTATTCGAACTTTACTCCTTTAGTCTTACTATTTCCAAATGGTTTTATCTGTTGAGACAATTTTCTCCTAGTCCCGTCATAAGACAAAGAGAAATACAGCAAAGGCAAGTGAAAAGATGCCCATGGTCCTTTCTTTGCAGTTTCACATGTATGACTTTGAGATAAGCTCAACAAACTGAATATTCACAACATTAGTATTATTGCTGGTTGCTAAGAAATGCAGATCAAATCGATCAAAATTTTGTTTACAATAATCTACCATAATTGACAATCATACATTTCTTCTCTGACCTGCATATTGTTTAGACTTCTTTTGGACAAAATTCAAAAATTCTTAATTTTTTGCAATGCCGCTATATATTTAGAGTTCATCTATCATTAAGGACCTATTCCCTTTCTGTTTTTAAAAAAACTCTCCACCTTCTACAATGGAAGAATAAGGTTGAATCTAATACACTTCATACTTTCCTCCATTTTTCTATTCTTTGAATCCACTTCTTGCTTGCAACTTTAACGCAAATAATAAAAACGAATTAGCTCTTGCTGGTTATAATGTGTTTATTTTCGTCTCAGACGTCAGATTTCGTCATAGTAAAAAATGCATAATGGTGTAATGTTTTGTAGCCTTTATTTTATTCGAATGTGTATAAAATCATCATCTGAAACATTCTTTTGTAGAAAGTAATGTAATCCATAATCTTAATCATATCTTTTGACAAATGTTTGAGTCTAATGACCTATTTGAAACTAAATGAGTACTATAATTTTGTACCTTAGATATGTCATGTTCTATGTGATGGATAATTCCAACAATTTCTAAATATTTCGCAATAAAATATAAAATCCCTCTATATTTTATTATCAGGAATCAATAATTAGAATCAAAGTAATGCAATTTGTTTTTGTTTTTAAAAGGAATATTGCTTTGAATATTTCTTTAAAGGAATATTACTTTTTGTCGAATGGAAACATATTTTTCTTTTTGTTAAAGAGAGTTACTTAAATTTAATAAAAACTATTTTACATATTTATCCAAAAAAAAGAGGAGCATGAATTCATATTCATCACAAAGAAGATATTTTGGAAGTCACAGGAAATAAATATCATTCTTACAATTCTATTTAAATTTGTCATTAAAATTTAAAACCATTTTTTGTGAGTGATAAAATTCCGAAATTTCTATTATACAAACATTTTGTAAATATATCACTATAAGCAAAACAATAGTACGAAAAGAATGAACATTAGATAAGAGAAGACGGAATAACGAATAGAACATTATTGGAGTAAAGTAGATTTGAAAGATTAATATTTATTTGTATCCTAAATATTAAAGCAAGGCATGGCGAAATAAAAGAATATTCTATTTAAATGTAGGGTTTGGGAATAAAAAAGTTTCTTCAAGAAACATTAAAAAACACATATTTCCGGTAAATTATCGATTAAAAGTAATGAAAACGATAAATGTTAAGAATTATATATTTTAGTAAATAATGCTAGTAAATCACTAATGCTGGTAATTTAGTAAATAATGCTAGTAAAATTTAAAGAAAATTGAAGCGAAATGAAAAAAATTCAGAATTCTGGCTCCAGACATTATAGAATGATAATATTTAAGGATTGATTCGTTTGCTTTTATATTATTTTTTACTAATAAACCAGCAATACAAGTGAGTACACATATGTATTTTTTCAATATTATTATAATGATCGGGTGCGTAAATGTAATTATTGAAAAAAATAGGAAAAATATCGGTGTAAAATATACTTTAAAAATTTTGAAAGAAATATTTATATTAAAAAGAAATTACTAGTGTGCAAAAATAAAATCGGTATTACTCACAAGTAAAAATTATTAAACTTTAAAAAAATGCAAAAAATGAAGTTTTAATTAAAATATAATTGATATTAAAAATATTATTAATTAAGTGATTGCTCTAAATTCTGCCTACTCGACTTTTTAAAATTACTATCCTTAATAAATAAGGATGCATTTTAATTATTATCCATGATAAATCACGTTTTCCTCGTGATGCAATTTAGAGAAAGTATGCCGATTTATAAACATATCTCTTTAAAGTATATACTCATCATAATATATTTTTTTAAGTAAATCTAAAAGTATCTAGAGGAGGGATATACTTATAAAATCCAGCAATGATTCATGTCATAATTCTATGATGATGAATTATTGTTCATAGAATTATGACATGAATCATACCATAATTCTACGAGTAAGATTATTATAATCAACCTCTCATAATGATACATGTTAAAGAATTAATTTTGTTCACTAATAAATACAATTTTCAAATTTAAGATTAACAGAAAAATGAGTATTAAATAACATCTAATTATTATAATTTCAATCTACGCAAAAATAAAAAAATGCAATTAAAATATAGAGGATATTTATTTTCTTTGAAAAGAGAAGAGCTGGTAGAGAAAATATATATTTTTTAAATATATTACAAACTAACGTTTCCTTATAATTTTCTTAAATTTAATTTTGTTGCCCATTTCATTTATTATGCTGCTACTTATTTCTTAAATTCACAAATTGGGGAACGCATTTTTAAAATTTAATTAAACTCTTATGAAAGAAAATATGTAATCTTGCCACAAGCATTATAAAAATACGATCATTATTAAAATATGTTTCTTTGGCATTTATTAAAATAATGAACTTGCAGAAAATTTTGTAGTTTCTCGTTCCATGAAAGTTTAATTGGCTCCATTCGAAGAAAATAATTAGCATGACTTTCGATTTCAGCAGTTTTGCTATTTTATCTTTTGGTTCGAAATAATTAAAAATAAAGCATGATATTTTCATTTACAGAAACACTATTAATATCTCAAAATTTAAATTATTGCCGTAATTCGACTCAGAACACATACCGAAATGCATTTTTTGATCACTTATGAATGCCAAATTTTAAAAATAAAATAAAGAATGCCACCATTGATCACTATTTATCACACATGGTCTATTCTAAATTCTCCTACATGATAAATTATTTTATAGAAATTTATAGATTGAAAATAGAAAAGTGAATTTAGTACTTGATCATATTATATTCAACCTACATACTACTATATTCAAAGAAAGTTTGATAGAAACTTGAACATTAAAATCATAGAAATCATGTTAATTTCTGATAGTATTTTTTAACGAGCAGTTTTTCTTAATTTAACTGCACACTTTTAGAAAATATTAAAATTTGATATATACTAACCACCAGTTTTAAAGAAGTTGTCAGTTTATTCGAATTTTTGAAAAAGCAAAACAAAGCAAAATAAAACTTTTAGAATTTGTTTTGTTGTTAATATAATATCTGTGAACATAAACCATATTTAAAACAGTTAAAAAATATTAATAAAATATGAATAGAAATATTCTTACGATCGAAGTTTTTTTGCATTTGATAAACATATATGTTATTTTATAGGGAATTTTACTTATTTTTGATAACGGTACTGAAAATTCTTTTATGTTATTTAACCGTTTTATTTACTGAACTGAAAAATGCCATTTAAATCTACTGAAAAATACCATATGACTGAAAATACCATATGACTATGTTTGCTGATTGCATTCTAAAGAACACAGATAATGTAACCCAAATGACATGAAGTTAATTTAAGTTAAAAGTAGGAATTAAAAATATTTAATTAATAATTAAATGAATTAAGATATTTCTGTTAATTAATATTTTTTTCTTGCGTTCCCTGTGATTATTCTACAAGAAAACTAAACTCCTAGGGCAAAAATGAAGTTGAAAAATTGATGGCGACATAATTTGGTAAATAAAGGGTTAAAATAAAACAGTTCTTTTAGTCCTTTTTTTTAATTTTATGAATTTCATTATCCGATTTCAAGAAAATAACCCAATCTATAATTTCATGAAGTTTATTACTTTATCTTAAAATAAGTTGTTTTAAATTGCAAATTTTGGATTTCAACCTTTGAAAATGAACCATGCTAGTAAAACTTTGATTCTTAGATTAAAACCCAAATTGCCCCACCAAAAAAAAAATTGAGAAATATTTTTTTCTACGTTTTAGATTATTGATTTATTATAGTCAAAAGGCAAAGCAAAAAACTTAATTTATTTGTAATCTTGTAAAAATTTGGCTTTATCCATTAAAAAAAAAGGAATACTTGTGAATACATAAATATGTCTGTATAAAATAGAATTTCATACTTTTATAACAATTAAAATATAGATAGAAATAATATCAAAAGTGAGAAAAAGTAACGAATATAAGGGTTTATTTTTAAAATGATTTCATATTACGCGTAATGGTTAATTCAGAATTTATATAAGAACTATAAATGTTTCTATTGTAAGACTTGTTTTATATTGCTTAAAAGAATTTTAAAAACAAAATTAATAAAGCAATCTATATTATATATTTATATACATATTACCATACCAATTTTGCATGTAAAAATATTACCATAAGATAATATTTTAAAACACTTAGATATTTGAAATTATTTGAATTAAAGAATTTAATTCTGTCCTGATGTAGAGGAAACCTCTCTGTGTTAAAACGCATCTTCTTTCTTATATAAGCGGTTCTTGTATTAAAAAAATATCGTTTCCTTAAAAAAAAAATCACTAAAGCATAAAATATATATATAAATATTTTTAAAAATAAAAAATTTAATATATATTATGTACATAGTTAAAATAAAATATACATTTTGCATATGACATATAAATTAATAACAAACATATAAATAATTCCCCAAAAATGCAAGAAATATGCAGTTTATAATTATAATTAAAATTTATAAATTATAAATTTTGAATTCCTATTTGTTATATAATTTTTAACTGTTATTGCTATAAGAATCAATCAAACATTTTGATTAAAAAATCAATGAATTTTTAATTTATTTATAAGCTCAAAATATATGGTGGCATAAAATCTTTTATTCAAAGTTGATCCAAAAAGCATTCTACGGATTTAAATTAATTAAAATAATTTTATTTATAATATTACAGATGACAGTTTATTTTGAAACCGTTCCTTCAATTATTTGAAGAATTAATGATGAAAATTAAATAAATAGCCTCAATGAAAGAACTAATGTCAATGCTAATTTTTTCTATTGTAAAAAGTTTAATCAAATAGTAATAATGTTCAATAGAATGTCAATAAAGTAAAACCGGTGAAAATGCTGGAACTCCCTTTGATAGTAAACTGTTGGATATAAATAAGATAATACAATAACTTTCCTCCGATTCCTTAAATTAAATAATACAATAATTTTCCTCCGATTCCTTAAATAAGATAATACAATAACTTAATGAAAATAAACTTACCTATAAACTTGCATTTTAATTAAGTGAAAACTGTAATGTTTCGATACTTCGAATAAATATTATTTCCAAGATTTTAGTTGATTCTTTTAATATTAAGGAAAGTAATTATAACAATAGGCTAAGTAATATCGAACAATTTTGAGCATTATTTGATTATATTTTTTTCCATATCAAGCACAACATTTTGAAGAAATCTTTAACTAATTTTTATGAAATAAGCAAATTTATAGGAATGTTCTTATGATTAAATAATATTTATGAAATTTTTATAATATTAAGAAAGAATCTATATCAATTCGATATATTCATGGTAAAAAAAATTGCAAAGCATATCTGGTTTTCTAAAATACATAAACATTTCTACTAAGATTTTCATAATTTTGTTTAATAAAATCTCTTTAAGATATTGATTTCTTCAAAAATTTATTTAAAACTGTTTTTATATTAAATACATCAATTATCACATATAACAAATTTGATTTGTCAAATAATTTCATGAATCAAAAGATTTCAATATAGTGATGAATTTCTAAAACAAATATTTTAAATATTTCTCAGCAGATATCAAGACATTAAATTCAAATGATATTTGTCACTCGATTAACGTTAAACATTGCAAATAAGATTGTATACTGATTTTTAATATGAATCCAACATACGTGAAAAAAACTAAAATTTGAATAATTTTATAAATAATACGTAGTAATAACATACGATTTTATAGTAGGGTTTCTAATAAAATATGACTTAAGAAGTTAAGTAACAAAAGACTTTAGTAATAGAACCACAGTCATGAAACTAAAGATTTTTTAAGAATGCTTCAAAAATTATTTAATTGCTTTAATCATATTGATATAAAGAATATATTAAAAGTTGTCATATGACAGAAAAAGTTAAAATAGGATTAATTTAATATATAATATATTAATAAATTAATTTTTCATACATCATTTCAACAATTTTTAAAATGTTTTGATGCGAAATAAAATTTAAAAACTTCTTTTTTTGGACAAAGTAAAGCGCCCAGTATGGAATAATGACGGTTAATTCTCATAAGTATGCTATACAAATCATTAGAATTC